>JAJIBD010010888.1:0-44479 GCA_021461705.1 Cryptotis parvus
AGAGAGAGAGAGAGAGAGAGAGAGAGAGAGAGAGAGAGAGAGAGAGAGAGAGAGGGAGGAGGAAAGAACCTTCCATAGAAGCAGGCTAGGGATAGGGGGAGGAATTTGGGTTATAGGTAGAGGGAAATCAGTGCCACCCTCGAGAACATCATGCAACAATTAGAATGGGAAGGAATGGGAGTGAAGATAGATGGTCGGCAACTACACCACCTCCGCTCCGCTGATGACATCGTTCTAATAACACCAAATATTAGCCAAACAGCACAAATGTTGGCTGACTTTGACCGAGAATGTGGAAAGATAGGTCTACAGCTGAATCTAAAGAAAACAATGTTCATGAAGAATGAACTAGTTCCAGAGGCCCCATTCACTCTCAATGGAACAAACATCTCTGAATGCAGCAGTTATGTGTACCTAGGTCAAGAAATCAACATGATGAATGACCTAAAACCTGAGCTGCGCAGGAGGAAGAGAGCGGCATGGAATGCCTTCAAAGGCATCGAAGAAATAGCTAAAAGGACAAAGAACCTCCGGCTCCGGGCACATCTCTTTGACTCCACCATTCTCCCTGCATTAACATACGCCTCAGAGACCTGGGCCCTACGAAAGCAGGGATGAGAATGCTATTCGGGTCTCTCAGAGAGGAATGGAAAGAGCTATGCTTGGAATATCACGCCTCACTCAAGTGAGAGAAGGAATCCAGAGTTCTGACCTCCCTCGCTATTCCAGAATCAGGGACGCTGTCTCGTTTGCCAAGGCATCGAAAATCAGATGGGCTGGACATGTAATGCGATTTGGAGACAACCGCTGGACTAGAGCCATTACCGACTGGATCCCACGGGATGTCAAAAGATCACGTGGCCGCCCACCTACAAGATGGTCAAACTTCCTTGTAAAGACACTGAAGGAACGTTTTGAGGCTCTTCGTGATTCCTGAGTCAACCAGATGCCATTGGGCTACATTGGCACGTGATAGGGTCCAATGGAAATGTTACTGGTGCCCGCTCAAGCAAATCGATGAATAACGGGATTCAAGTGATCAAGTGATCAAGGTAGAGGGAAATGGGCACTGATGGGGGGGATGGGTGCTGGAACACTGTATGACCAAAACCCGAACATAAATATCTTTGTAATTGTATATCTCACGGTCATATAATAAAATATCAAATAAATAGCACCTTACACATTATAGGTACTCAGTAGAACACAAAGGTTTAGTTAAACATAAGTCTTTAAGTCAGCATTCCTGCATTTGTTTCAATCTTTCATTACAGGTTCACAATTAAAACAATGTATATGTTCCTGTAAAAAAGCAGAATAAAACACATACTTTGTTTTTATATTTTCCCTTTTTAAAAATCACTTGTGTTATTTAAATATTTCTAAGTGTTCCACATACTAAGGTTATGCCAGTAATAGTTAACATTTATTATATGACATGCTTTATATGGTTTTAATAGTTTATGAAAAATCTAAAAAGATCTGAAGTGATTTAAACAGAATCAATAAATAGAGCAGAAACTTAACATATTAAGACCTCCATATGTTCAATTAAATGTTAGCAGTTTTAGATGAAAACATCGTCTGTTCTCTGTAAGCCATTGAGACTTTATGAGTTCATCCGGTGTTGCAGGACACCTAAAAGCCTAAAAGCCTCTGCATCTGCCCTGGATTGGCTCCTGCAAATCGCTTTGTAGATAAGGGGGTAGTTTAAATGTGGCAGTTTATCTGACCATGTATTCTGTACTGGCTGGTATAAATATTCTCTCATGCTACCACAATCATCGTGGGACCAGCTAGATCTTACCAGCATATTTGCCTGGCCACGTTGGATCTCTGAGTAATTAGACCAGTGAGAAATGCTGTTTGCCTCCAAGTAAGCAAGCATGGCTCCCTGATAATTCTAAGGCAACTAAAATACAAAACTACCGTGAAGTAGACAAGACTCTTGTGAAGGCTTGGAGAAATATATAACTGGCATTAGTATTAGTCTTTGGTACAGAGACATGCCATCTCAGAAACCCCCTTCTCTACCCTATAAAGGCATTTCCAGGCAGATCTTGGCTCAAAACATTAGCATATAATAGGGCCTAGGTGAGGTGCTGGGAGAAATTACCTGAGGGCATTTAAGGATTCCTGTTTCCCATAATAGTGGGAGGTCTGAATTGCCAGGTAAAAAAACTAGGCTGCTTCCTCTATGCCTCTCTCTCTCTCTCTCTTTTGGGCTCTCTCTTTGTGAGCTCGCACCCTTCTTGCGAGTCTTGTCTTTGTCTCCTCTTTACAGAGCCTTTACACGTGGTGGCCGCCATCTTGGCCTACACGTAGCTGGGGTTCTAGCCAGGAATCCCAAGCACAGGGTTTTTCCTATTGTTGATTTGTATGCCTGAACCTGTGATAAGTAAAGCCTTTTAAAACTGCATCTGATTCCTGAGTCTTCATCCATTCCCTGTCGGCTTGGGAGGTCGAAGGGAATTCGCTTCCCGGCACTGTTGGGGACCCCAGCAGCATTCCCCAACAATCAGGTAAAGCCCTGATGTGATTTCCCATTATTAGGTAACCCTCAGTGACATGGGATGAGAAAGAAATTACTCAGTTTTTTAACCAAATGTAAATACGTTTGCTATTTAAGGTAGTTTAGATGTTATACAATGTGTGGGTTTTGGAATCCAAAGTTTTACCCACACAAGACAAATGTTTTACTGTTTAAGCTACATCCATCCCTAACCCCTGAAATATTCCATATTCTACAAACTAGAAAAATATTATCAAAATCAATGAAATACAGTTGATTGAATAGATTTCTTGGTACACTTTAGATCCTTTCATATTTTAATATACCTTTCATTGCCATTATAGCTGTAGTTATCAATTAACCACACAGTATTTTGTTTCATGTTCAAATTTATTATAATGTAATTCCTGACCTCCTTCAGGAAACAAAGTGTTTGAATTCACTTATTGTTTCCATTTAAGCAGGCTTGAAATTGTTATTACATCATGGGATTAAGAAGAGTGTTAGACGCCACCTATGTCAGTGTATTTTTTTAATAGAAAATTGTTTTTGTGTATTTATGGGTTCAATTAGCAGATTGAAAATTATCTGTTGAACTGCAAAGGATGGCAGTAACAAGGTGCAAGTGGGTGACAGTGAGTGAGCTTTGAAATGCCTCACAGCAGTTTCATTTAATGTTGTCACCTAAACTTACATTTTTATTTAAAAATAAATAATTAAAATATTTCTTTACATTTAATTAATTATTAAATTAATAAAATTAGATCTTTAATTAATTTTATATATGTATTTAAAAAATTAAAATTTAGGGGCTGGAGCAATGGCCAGCAGGGTAGGGTGTTTGCCTTGCACGTGCCTGTGCCAACCTGGGTTCGATCCCCGGCATCCCATATGGTCCCCCAAGCACCGCCAGGAGTAATTCCTGAGTGCAGAGCCAGGAGAAACCCCTGAGCATCGCCGGGTGTGACCCAAAAAGCAAAAAAAAAAAAAAAATTAAATTTAAAATTTTAAATATTCCATGATATTTTAATGTTTTATAGTTTAAAAATAGAGATAGATATTATCAGCTCTAATTTAAAAAAAATTTTATTATACAACTGTGAGATATACAATTACAAGATCGTCATGTTTGAGTTTTGGTTCCACAGTGCTCCAGCACCCATCCCTCCACCCATGCCCATTTCCCCACCACCAATGTCCCCACATCCCTTCTCCTTCCCCTGCCTGCCTCCATGGCAGGTTCATTTTTCCCCCCCTTAATTTTTTATTATACTACCGTGAGATGTACAATTACAAGGGATGCTCATAATTGATCTCTGTCATACAGTGTTTCAGCACCCATCCTTCACAGTGCCCCATTCCCACCACCAACATCCAAACACTACCTCTACCCAACTCCTACCTGCCTCTATAGCAGGCATCTTTTCTTTCTATTTCTATCTCTCTGTCTCTGTCTCTGTATTTCTCTCTCTTCTCTTACACTTTGTGGCTTGCCCTACAGATATTAATGGTTTTTGATGTCTCTATGTGTATATTCAATAGTGAGTTCTAGTGTGACATTATAATTCCCCATTTCCCATTAACCTCCCCAGTTTGTTGCAACTAAAATGATCATTACAGTGTATAAATGTGAAAGATCCTGGGAAGGACCAGGTCTTAACTTCCATTATTATCTAAGACTGTCGAGCAGCTGCTTTGTGGGTTGCTGGCTGTGGTGTTGGGAGCTCGCAGCCACGCCCACAGACATGGAGGTGAAGAATGGGTGGAGGAGCTCAAATTCCCACTCCAAGTCCGGCCAGAGTGCCCCTCTCCCTCGGCACATGTGAGCGATCCTTAGGAGCTATGTAGGACTTGGCCTCCATCTATTCTTAAGAAATATTTTAGATATAATTTTATATGATTTATGTTTCCTTGTATGTTTATAGAAATTGATTTCTATGAATTTTATAGAAATTTATTATTACTTGAATTTATAGAAAATCTATTAATAGTAATTTGATTTTATAAAAATTTAATTTTAAAAATTGATTTTTATTACTTGAATTTCTTCAAGCTATTAAGATTTGCTCTTTGGTCCTAAATCTTTGGTCCTCTCTGTCTAAATGTTCTTTATGCATTTGGAAACAATGTAATTTGTGATGTTTTTAATGGCATTTTCTATTAATTTCAAGTGTTCAAACAGGTTGTATTGTTCATTGAATTTCTGTTTGCATATTCTATTTTGAGAGGTGAATATTAAAATATCTGACTGGTTATCAAATTTTATTCTGTCAGTATTGCCTTTTGTATTTTAAAATTCAGTTATGTGCAAATCATTTCAGATTTTTCTGTCCTCTTGACCCATTTTATCAAAGTGAACGTTTTTATATGTATAATATTTTCAGCTATGAAATTTACTTGGGCTTATGTATACGTTTTGTTTAGCGTTTAGAGGATATATTGCTTCCTTTATTTTTTGATTTTTCTATTTGAAGTTGCTGTGGTTGCACACACTAAAGTAGGTCTCACAGATGGTCCAACTGGACAGGATATGCCCTTTAATTGGTGTTTTCTTCCCAACGTCCCTGTTATATATTTGCATTATTAATTTCCATTGCACTTGCTCCTGTCATTGCCGGGGCATTAAAACCACTGTCTCCTCCCCCACTTCCTTGCCCCAATTACTATTGTGTCAACACAGAAAGATCCAGGTGAGTTTATGCACTTCCTGCCCTCTCTGCTGGAGACAGAAACCCTCCTAATATTGAAGGCAGAAACTTTGTGCCCCACAAGTGCATCAGCCTTATGAGTCTGCCTACTCTCCTGTAGGGTCATCTCTCTGGCAAGTCTCCAGGCAGAGAGGATGGGGGACAGGCACCCCAGTTTCACTAAGCAAATCTCTTTCCTGCCCTGGAAGAACCCTGCAGGCATTTAGCAACTTGCCAGTGCTTTGATCTCCTTTGTGCAGTGAAGGCTGAAGCCTGGGGGCGGAGCTCCACTTTATAAAAGCAGTTAGAATGATGTTAGGAAAATAGAGACCGCTCTAAGTATGCTACTTGAGAATGGCTTGAATTTAGAACTGTGGGGGCTGTACTATCCTCAGGAGTGTGGTTGCAGCCAGTGTTCAGGCTCCTGCTGTCTGGGAGCACGGAAGCAGGTGAGCGCTTGCTGCAGCTTGAGACCATCTCTCCTCTAAAAAGGCTTATTCTCCGGAGAACACCGAGGGCTGTTGGCAGAGTGCCAGTGTGCTGTCTGCCAACGTCCTGGTGCCCCGTCTGCAGCAGTGCCAGGGAATAATAGCTTATCTTACCATTTCACATCCTCAATCTCATTCAAGTGATTTTCTTTGGCACAACCCCCCAGCCTTCTGGGAACTGGGGAAGGGTATCCCCAGCCAGGATAGAGGGCACCTGAAGAGGGTGAAGCTGACTTGACAGCAAACCATCCCTCAAAGTCTTCATTAACGTAAATTCAGATACGCTTTTTTTTCTCCTAACGAACAATGGTTTGGTGAAGGACTTTATGTTTCTCCCTTTTGGCATGAATGAAGGGGTTTCTGCTAGGTTGATTCTGGGAAATGAAAGTCTCACAGAATGCTAAGTCTCACATTTTGATCGATTGGACTAAATCACTTTCCAAAAACAGTGGCTTTCCAGGGAGTCGTCAAAGGAGAACAGGGCAGGGGAGAGCTGCTTTGAGATGATTTTGAAGCAGATATTAGGGCCCAGGTCTCTTCTTAGATCTTGACCTGGTGCCTGTGGATGGGGACTTTGTGAAAGAAAAGGAAAGTGTTTGGTCCCTTGACATCTGTGTGTGTGTGTGTGTGTGTGTGTGTGTGTGTTTGAGCAGTTCCTTTAAGCTCTCTGAAATAAACTCAACTAAAACTCTGAACATAGTTTTGTTGATAAACAAAACTTGTAGATGTTTAGTTACAACACCGATGAACCTAGCAAGGCTGTCATCACTATTAGAGGAATATATGCAATAAACAGCCTTTATTACAGCATTCATTAGTGTACCTGTGACTATGGCAGGGAACTGGACATAAAGCTCAAAATTAATACATGTTGAGGTGTGGAAGGGCACACGCCACGATTTAGCATGGTGGTGCTAAAACAGATCACTGAGGTTGATATTTAACTCTTCAAAGTCCTTTATGAAATCTGCATATCTGTAGTTTCACAATTAAATTGAAATAAAAATGAAATGACACCTTCACTTTTTCCTTCCTAAGGGAAATTACCCACTTCTTTTGTCTTGGTTACATAAATGAGATAAGAAGTCAGGGACATGTTGAACATCTTGCCTAAGAGACAGTACACAGGTAAAGTGCTTGCCCTGAGATGTCCAGCCTTGTTTCAGTCCCTGACACTGCCTATAGTTCCCCTAAGTCCTTCTTGTTGTGGCCAAAGTAAATAAAATAAATGAACATCGTGTTAATGTGCTAGTATTATTCATATTAGAATAAAATTTATATCCTTTGCTTGGTGAAAATGTAAAAATGCATTTACAATTTTTTTCTGGATTTATTATAGCAAATACATTTAAATATGTTAAGCATTCTAATGCAAATTTTGTGGTTTTCTTTTCAAAAGTTTAAAACAAAAACAGTTGTTTCTAATCACACATCTTAGTAGTATATTTCTAGTTGTGTAACATGTACCCTTATGTGACTGCAGCTATAATTGCATATGCTAAACTTAGTGGCTCAATTACATCCATGCCTATTTTTCTTTTAATGCCTTTTTATTTTGAGGCAGAATAGTATGTATTAGCTTATGTAGACACATTTTTTGTTTATTATTTCTTATTGCTCAGAACTTTGTTTCTGTAAAAATTATATAACATAGAATGTGTTTTAAATATTTTAATATAGTGTGTATTCACTTGGGTTTCTGTAATGGGTTAAGCTTTTATCTCCTCTTTTTTGGAGGTACTATTCTGCCCGCCATGATGTTTGCATGGAATAGAGGTATTATCTCACTTTTCAGTGACTATAAGCAAACTGTTTGCTACTTTTTCTCTTAAAATACCTTGCATTATTTCAGAAAAGTCAGTATCATGGATATGCAGCAAAAACTGGATAAAAATTCTAATTTAATGGTTCATTTCCCTGAAATTATTGTGTCTCTGAAGCGGAATAACACTCCAGTGGTGTATGCACTTTTCTGCTCTGAAAGAGCATGGGGCATCTCAAGCTCTGAGGGTTAATGTAACACTCAGGAAACCCTAGGCCATAATGTATAAATATTGGTGCTGGGATTTGGGCCCACATGGAACGTTTACATTTACTTGTGAAATTGCTATCTTTCCAAAGATTGCTGTTTCAAATTAAATTTGGCCTCAAGACTTTTCCCCATGACTTCTCTGTATATGGCCATCATAGTTGCTGCTAATATAGGAAACCACTAGACTTACTGTCTTAGAGGGAAGAAGTTGTCCATATTGTTTTAGTTTTGCATTTAGTTACAGACATATTACATATTGAGACTATCTCACTTTAGCTATTTGTTATTGACTCAGTCATTTTTTTTTTTTTTTTCTTTTTGGGTCACACCCGCGACACTCAGGGGTTACTCCTGGCTCTGCACTCAGGAATTACTCCTGGCGGTGCTCGGGGGACCATATGGGATGCCGCGGGGTCGAACCCAGGCTGGCACAGGCTGGCCGTGCAAGGCAAACACCCCTACCCACTGGGCTATCACTCCGGCCCTAACTCAGTCATTCTTGAACATGATAAATATAACAAGATATAAAGTATGATTTTGTTTGGGGGCCGTAAGTAGTGGTACTCAGGGTTTGCTCCTGGTTCTGTACTCAGAAGTTACTCCTGATGGAGTTCAGAGGGCAATATGGTGTGTCTGCATGTAGCCTGGGTCAGATGCATTGAATGCAAGTGCTCAGCCCACTGTGCTACCTCTCTGGCCCCCTACAGTAGTCGGCATATTAGGTCATAACAGCTACTGTAAAAATGTTTTTCAAAGTGATTTGCTTAAACTAAACAAATGAAATGTGTCCCAGTGAACATCGGCAACTCTGGGCATTCCTTCTAAGAACTGTTGGCAGAATCTAGAGCCAGGCATCTCCTCTGTGGCTTTTTTTTTTAGCCACATCTTGTGATGCTGTAGGAATACTCCCGGCTCTGCACTCTGGGATCACTACTGGTGATACTCGGAGACTATACGGGTGCTAGGGATCCAACCCATTTGGTCACACCCTACCTTCTATACTAGTGTTCCAGGCCCCAGTGGCTTTTTGACAGCTGTTGATCTTCCTTGGCTTGTGGAAGTTTTGCCTGTTCTCTGCCTACACGTTTCTGTAGCATCCTGGCTATGTATTGTTCAACATCACTCTGATTTGTGCTCCCAGTAGATGATCTGTGATTTGATAATGTACCAGTCCCTAAAACTTCCTGTGTTGTGTGTCCCACATCTTCCATGGAATGGGTTCATGGTACTTATATGAGCCTCAAGTCTTGGTTTGTGTGTTTTTCCTTTTATTGTGAGAAAGTAAAAATGTTTTCTGTCATGACCATAGTATGGAAGTCAGCACTTGCCTTGGAGTCAGTGATTCTTGTGTACTCATTACATAATCCCTCTGGTTAAAACACACTGTATTAAACCCTACATAATCACCCCACATGGTCCCCTGAGCACCTACAAGAGTCACTTCTGAGCACAAAGTCAGAAGTAATCCCAGAGCACCATTGGGTCATCCACCACACTCCCCCTCACCCCGACATTACTGAGTGGTGTTTGACAATTGTGGAAGCTTCTTGCAAAAAAGAAATCCAACTTGGTGGTTGTATAGGGCAAAAGAGGAAAACAATAAACTCTATAATAAACTGTAAATTTATTTTTATCTTACATAAAGTGGAAAGAATCATTGAATTTAGCACATATTGCAAAGATTATACATGATAACGTATGTAAAGTATTTGGTCATATATACTACTTAGAAATCAGTCAATATTAGTGTTCAAAATAGTGAAGATGGGGAGTCCTGAGCCCTAGAAGAGAGCAGTTACAGCGCTTGTCTTGCATGCAGCCGATCTAGTTCAATCCCTGCAGTTCACATGGTTCCCCCAAGTACCACTAGGAATAAGCCCTGAATACAACTGGGTGTGGCCCCAAAGCTATTAAAAATGATTAAAATGATATTAATTGATGAACATAATCTGCATTTGTATCATCATTTCTCCATTACAGATATTGTATTATTTTATTGGTTTTTAATTTTTTAAAAATTTTTTGAGTTCCTCTAAGCGCTGCTCAGGAGTTACTCCTGGCTCTGTACTCAGGAATTACTCCTAGCTATGTTCAGGGGACTGTGTGTGATACCAGGATGGAATCCGGGTCAGCCCTCAGGCAAGACAGATGCCCTATCTGCTGTGCTATCACTCTAACTCCCTCATTTTCTTATCTTTGGTTGCTAAATAATTTGGGGGAACTGTATTGAAATACCATTAGCATAACATCTAAGATATCAGCTGTAGCAAGTAATAATCTAAAGAAAAAAATAAGATGTGGTGGACATTCAGAAGAACAGATCACTTTACTTACATAATAGCCAGGTAAAATACATTTTCTCATTGATTAACATTTGTTAGGTATTAGTGATCCCTATGTAATTGTATCATGCTTAAACAATCACAATAGCCAATTATTTCGTATTTAATCTTCGCTTGAAAAATTGTTTAATACATTAATTGAAAATCAACCTTAATTCTTGAACATTTAATATTTTATCTTTCTTTAGTAAAAACGTTAATTATTGAACATTGAATATTTTATCTTTTCTTTGATAAAATGACTATTGTTTTAAATTTTATTTCTTATACCAACATGAGGTATACAGTTGCAAAGCTTTTCATGTTTGGTTTCAGTCGCACACCACCAGTGCACATTTCCCACCACCAGTGTCCCCAGATTCCCTCCCTCCTCCCCAGCTTGCCTCGGTAGCAGGCACTTTTCCCTCTTCTCTCTTTCTTTCCCTCTCTGTCTGTCTCTCTCTGTCTCTCTGTTTTGTTTCACTCTCTCCCCTCTCTCTTACACATTGTGGCTTGTCCTACATACCTTTAGGGGTTATCATGAATTTTGCCTACATTCAATGCTCAGTTCTAGTCTGGCATTACCATTTCCAACAATTAGTAGAACACTGGTATATATTTATATCCCACTAATGAATGCAGTCATTCTATATCTGTCCTTTTTCTTCTGACTAATTTCACTCAGCATAATAATCTCCATGTCAGTCCATTTGTAATTAAATTTCATAACTTCATTTTTCCTGATAGCTGCATAGTATTCCATTGTGTAGATGTAACATAGTTTCTTATCTAGTCTTTTCTCAGGCACTCAGATTGTTTCCAGATTCTGGCTATTGTGAATTGTGCTGAGATGAATTTAGAAGTGCAGGTAGTGTTTCTGCTGTGTGTTTTTAGGTCTGCAGGGTATATTCCAAGGAGAGGTATTGCTGGGTCAAATGGAAGCTCAATATCAAGTTCCTGGAACAATGTCCATACTGTTTTCCAAAAGGGCCTACCAGTTGGCACTCCCAACAGTGAATGAGAGTCCCTTTCTCCCGCATCTGCCAGTGACTATTTATATTGACTCCTTTTAATGACCAGTTAACCCACCCTAAAAGTTGAAGATTATAGCCATGAATGAAGGAAGCCTAAAAGTCCTTGTAATAGCTTAGAAAAATGCTCTTTCCTTTTCTTTCTTCTTTTTTAACAGGGAAGACATGAGGACAAGGTGCCAGCACCCACTTTCCTCCTTCATCCTCCTCGTTTCTGCTCCCTCCACAGCCATACCCCAGGCTCAGGTCTGATCAACTGCTCAGATTCTTTTCCCTTGGGGCACTTGGTTTTTCCCCTATTGTAGTTCTTTATCTTCCACATAGGAGAAAGACCATTCTGTGTCTGTCCTTTTCCTGGCTGACTTCACTCTCCTAAAGCTAAAAAACAAGCAGTCTGTCTAATTTTCTTTTCATCCTTTTTAGTTCTTAAGACTCATATGCTTTTTGCTACCAAAGAAAAATAAAGTGTTTAATGGTCATTCCAAAACTAGAGATAGGGAGATCAAAATTATTTCTCTACTGTCTGCTCTGTGCTTATACTATTAAGAAAATGGAAGAAATATTTTTGCAAAGCCATATTTTGTTTATGTTAAAAAGCAAGTACATTGAATTGATATAATATGATAATACACGTTTATATAATTTACTCTAAATTATTCTTGTGGCTCTAGTGATTTAAATATTAAGACCATTATTACTTACCAAACTGTTCCAGTAAAACAATTCCGTTTTTAAATTTAAATTTATTTTTATTTTTTCTTTTTCTTCCCCTTCTCTGTCTTATTTTAAATATAAAATAAGATATATAATATTTTATTATACCACCGTGAGGTATACAATTACAAAGATGCTCATGTTCGGGGTTTGGCCATACAGTGCTGCAGCACCCATCCTCCACCCCGTGCCGTGCCCACCTCCAATGTCCCCGACTTCCTCCCCCCTCCCTAGCCTGACTCTATGGCAGGTTCCTTTATCCCTTTTCTTTCTTTCTCTTTATCTCTCTTTCTCTATTTTCCTGTCTTTCATATTGTGGATTGTAATACATACACTTAGAGTTTTCATGTGTATCTTTTTGCCTTTATTTAATGCTCAGTTCTAGGTTGGTATTAGCACTTCTGACAATTATTAGCACACTGTTCCTTCTCTGTCTTACCTAACCTCTAATTCCCACACGTTTGTGGTAATTTCCATCTTGGTATTTTTTTTTTTTTTTTTTTTTTTTTTATTTTTTATTATTTATTTATTTATTTTTAGGAATAATAATTCACTTTTTTCTTTTTTGCTTTTTTGGGTCACAATGCTGGGGGTTACTCCTGGCTCTACACACAGGAATTACTCCTGACTGTGCTCAGATGCCAGGGATTGAACTCAGTCAACTGTGTGCAAGGCAGACGCACTATCCACTGTACTATTGCTCCGACCCCCTATTAATCACTTTTATTTCTGTGAAATAACTATTTAGTAAACGTATTCCTGGACTATTAAGATTTTCCTTGCTGTAGAACTATACATAGATTATTAAATTACAGTGTATGCAAAGTGAACTTACTGTAAAGGAATTGACACTAGAAATGACAGAGCTTTCAGTTTTTACTGTATATTTAATTCAGAAAGTAATGTTTCCGAAATTTTAAACTTACTAAATGTTTCTCTGGATTCAGGTGGTTCTTGACATTTTAATGAGTAGATATTCCTATTAAGAATTCATGTTTATATGAAATAGATTTTATTCCCAAACATTAAGTAAGTGTCCCCGCACTTGAAAGGTTTACCAGCCACAGAGCTCATGAGCAGGATGCCCACAGCTGTTCTTGTTGGCACTGCCCAGTACATCTCTCTGGCAGAAGCTGAAGGTGACATTTCTGAATGAGCTGGTGCAGAAAGGCTGCAATGAAGCTCTGCCTAATTCATTAAATCAAACAAACACACATGAAGCTGTGAGGATACAGTCAATACCAGACACTAATTTATAAGACAAGGGACTTCCACTGAGAATGAGAATTCCATAAGCAGTGGGAAATAAGTGCTTCCTCTTTTTTCCATGGTGAATATATTATGTGACAAGTACTGAAGCTCATAAAAGCTGTTCAAAGACAATTTCCCATGGGTCTTACATGGTTCTTCACATTTTTCAGGGAATCAGAGTGATTCTTTCTTTATAAATATCTTTTCAGTCATGCTTGCTTGTAGAGCAGTCAGCTCTAGGAGATCGTGTTTTCTTTTTTATTACTATTTTTGCAGCCTTAAACGCTTTGAGATGTATTTTCCCTTTGCAACAAACTACAGGCCTGTCTACTGCTGTTCAGAAGAAAGACTCACGATGGAATACTGCTGTACTCTAAGAGAAGATGAAGCTGGGCAATTTGCTGCGATGTGGATGGATCTGGAGAGTGTCATTCTAAGCGACATTAGTCAGGAGAGAGTCAGAAACAGAATGATCACTCTGATATTTGGGCCATCGAGAAACATAGTAGGGGAATAGCAAATGCCCAAAAGTAACACAAATTGAGAAGAGGTCCTCAGTAGGAAGCTGAGCTGGGCTTAGGGGTTTATTAACACAATGGTGGAGGGAAATGGACAGTGGTGGAGGTGCTATGTTGGAATGTATGCATGAAGCCCTACTATTGTCAGTCTTTTACACTATGCTCCCTAAAGTTTAAAAAACTGGAAAAACAAAGGCCTGTTTTTTTCTGAAGATCAGACCTCCAAAGAGCAGACCTCTCTCTTTAGGAGGTTATAGGATAGGAGTTATAGGATAGGAGATCCTATCCTATAACTCATAGTGTTTTCAGATGTCACTGTATTGGAAGTCGGGCTTAGGAAACTGCCTGAAAGCTGTATGGAGTCTCTCTCCGCCCTTTTCCCCTATGATTACTAAAGTCCTTTGTCTCAGGCTCAAGTCTCTTGTGAGCCCTAACCCCACTCTCCCTTTCTTCCTGTCAGCCCCACCTCTACTTTGCTAACTTTGCATTTTCAGTGTGGGGCCTATGACCTTGTTATTTTTTGGATCTGTTTCCTGGTTTGGCTTGGTTATATCCGACATGTAAGTTTGATCATCCTCCTCTGACTTATTTTCCTTTACATGATCCCCATGGGTCCCATCCATGTTGTGAACGCAACAGTTTATTGATTTATATATAGGAACTGTGATGCATGTAGAATTCTCCTTAATTTTTATTCACTAATTAAAGGGCAGAGATATTGGACCATACCTGGCAATTATCAGGCCTGAATTCTGACTCTGCTCAGATATTAGTCCTATAGGACTGGGGTAGTCATATGGGATACCAGAGATTAAACTGGGTAGATTGCATGTAAGGCAAGAATCCTACCTGCATACGATCTTCTGTCTCAGTAGCATACTTTGGACTACTTTAAAAGATTATTTTTAGATTTGGATATCCCAGTTTTAAAAAATGATATGAACTAAGCGCTCATCAAACCAATAAGAAATGTATTATAGCCACTAATAATTTTCTGCATTACTTAATTGGAGGCATAGGGCCTAACACAACCAGCTTCTACACTATGGAATTCTTTTTTGGGTCCTTGGCACTGTGTCCTCCCCTGGGCTAGAGGCTGATGTGAAACACGTGCTCTGAGTGAGTTTCCTGTGGTTCTATGCTCCTTGTTATGAGATCTCAGCTGAACTCTCTGTGTTTATGGCAGCACTTCAAGCAAAACCCAAATATATTACAATAAATGAATGGATAAAGAATTTGTAGGATTTATACACCATAGAATGCCATGCAGCTCCAAGGAAAAATGAAATCTTGCAGTGTTTTATAGTATAGCTGGAACTGAAGGAGAAAGAACATTATGGAATGATTCTGTCATCTGTGCTATTGATCACTTGATCATTTGATCATTTGACATCCCGTTGTTTGTCGATTTGCTCAAGCGGGGCGGTAACATTTCCATATTACCCTATCACGTGCCAGTGTAGCCCAATGGTTGCTTCAGGAATATGAAAAGCCTCAAACCGTTCATTCAGGGTCTTGATGAAGAAGTCTGATCATCTTGTAGGTGGGCGGCCACGTGATCTTTTGACATCCCATGGGATCCAGTCGGTAATGGCTCTAGTCCAGTTTTCATCTCCAAATCGCGGTACATGTCCAGCCCATCTGATTCTCGATGCCTTGGCAAACGAGACAGCGACCCTGACTCTAGAACTGTGATGGAGGTTGGAACTCCGATTCCTTCTCTCACAGGAGTGAGGCGTGATATTCCGGCATAGCTCTTTCGATTCCTCTTTGAGAGATCCGAATAGCATTCTCATCCCTGCTCTCATAGGGCCCAGGTCTCTGAGGCATATGTTAAAGCAGGGAGAATGGTGGAGTTGAAGAGATGTGCCTGGAGCTGGAGGTTCTTTGTCCTTTTAGCTATTTCTTTCTCTTTTTCTTTTTTTTTTTTTCCTTTTTGGGTCACACCTGGCAATGCTCAGGGGTTTCTCCTGGCTCTTCACTCAGGAATTACTCCCGGAGGTGCTCGGGGAACCATATGGGATGCCAGGGATCGAACCCAGGCTGGCATGGGCCGACCGCGTGCAAGTCAAACATCCTACCTGCTGGGCTATTGCTCCGGACCCGTTTTAGCTATTTCTTCGATGCTCTTGAAAGCACTCCATGCCGCTCTCTTCCTCCTGCGCAGCTCAGGTTTTACGTCATTCATCATGTTGAGTTCTCGACCTAGGTACACATAACTGCTGCATTCAGAGATGTTTGTTCCATTGAGAGTGAATGGGGCCTCTGAAACTAGTTCATTTTTCATGAACATAGTTTCATTGAGATTCAGCTGTAGACCTATATTTCCACATTCTCAGTCAAAGTCAGTCAGCATTTGTGCTGCTTAGCTAATGTTTGGTGTTATTAGGATGATGTCATCAGCAAAAGCGGAGGTGGTGTAGTTGCCGACCATCTATCTTCACTCCCATTCCTTCTCATTCTAATTGTCACATGATGTTCTCGAGAGTGGCACTGAAGCGTTTTGGTGAAATGGTATCACCCTGCCAAACCCAATTTTGACACCAATGATCACTTCCTTGTAGAATGGTGAGATCCTGGTGGTGAATCCGTAATACAGCTCAGAAAAGATCTTGGTGTATTGGGTTTGAATGCCCTATTTGACTAGAGGGCTTCGATGACCACTTCAGTCTCCACAGAATCAAAGCCTTTCTTTAAATCAATGAACGTGAGACAGAGCAACATCTTGAATTCCCTACAAACCTCAATGAGCTTGGTTAGCGTGTGGATATGGTCAGTTTTGCTGAATCCTTTCCGGAAGCCAGCTTGCTCGCATGGTTGTCTTCATCTAGTGTTCTGCCAATCCTGTTCCGGATGACTCGAGTGAACACCGTTCTCCCTTCTGAAAAATGACGTGCCATTTCATTGGTAAAGAAGCAAACAGCACCCACCCCAGACAAAGTCAGACCCAAACACCTGAAGAATCTGCCGTCAGTGCTCAATATACTGGCTCTGCTCTTCACATGCTACCTGTCTGAATGCAAGGTGCCCTCCCATTGGAAAACCAGCAGGACAGTTCTACTGTTCAGGAAGGGAGACATCACGACATTGGCAACTATCTCCCCATCTGCCTGTTGTCTGTCATCTACAAGCTGTTCACTGGAATCATCTGTTCTATTCAGAGACAAAAAAAACCACAACACATAGTGTTGAATGATGACAAAACCTTGGTCTGGAGACAAACGGAAATTCCCAAGTTGTGGGGAGCAGGCATGGGGGGCATGGAAATGAAGTAGACTAGAGGTGGTAGTGTAGGGCACTTTGCACTTTGGTGGTGATGGACTGCAGTAGCTTCTTCTTTAAATATCACTCATTTCAACAGTATTACCAGAAAAATTTTGTTTAAAAATGTGAAACTTGGGCGGAGCAATAGCCCAGCGGGTAGGGTGTTTGCTTTGCACCCCGGCTGGCTCATGCCGGCCTGGGTTTGATAATTCCTGAGTGCAGAGCCAGGAGTAACCCCTTAGCATTGCCGGGTGTGACCCAAAAAAGCAAAAAAAAAAAAAAAAAAAGTGAAACTTTAAAAAACAAAAGAATATTCATTGGAAGATATACAGTAGTTCACAGACATGAAAAAAAGGCCAGATATCAAAAGGAGCTGAGATAATTGACAGAACCAATCTCCTAAGCAACAAATTCATCTTTTATTATTTTGAAATTGATGCAGATTGCAAGATTGTGACAATAGAGCTTTAAATCAAATCTGGTCAGATTATAAATCTGACCTATAAATGAATGTTCAGTTTATAAATCTGATTATAAATCTGTTCAAATATGATTATAAATAATGTTCAGATTATAAATCTGTTCAAGTTATAAATCCAGAATGTCTCTGTCCTGTGGTGACTGGGTCCCCATGAGTGTTTGGGACCCATGCACCTTCCCGACGGATAGAGGGAGGCACTGGTACAGGCTAGTGTCCTGCACATTCTTATTAGGATCACCAGGTCTTTTGTAGAAAAAGAGAAACCAGTCTATTAAGGGTAGGGGACAGGGACCTCAGTGGATTTGGCTGAATGTAAATATAAATATGGGCTATAATTACATAAATATAAACATGGGGTTGATTTAACTTAAATATAAACAGACATAGTACACTGGAACAAGAGATGAGAAAACTTTAATGATCCCAGCAAAATGCATGTGATTGTGGAGAACTTTCTCAAAAGAAATCAAAGGCTATGAGCAGAAATTAGAAGGTGGAGAGTTTTTCTCATGAGCAAGAAAACTAACAAATGATCTGTTGAAAAGAAAAAAGAAGACTCCAGTCTTAACACCTATGAGAGCATCGAAGAAATTTCTTTTTAAAGAGATGAATTGTTCACGTCAGTGCTCAAGTAACAACTTTTATTGGTCATGGACACTTGGATTTAAGTTTTTAGCGTTAGCGATTCCAGGAGACTTTGGGGGGGGGGGGTGGGTGGAGCTGTTTTTAGTTGTAGTTCCAGAAATTAATTCTATGATGTATAGAAAACTATTGAATAATTATGAAAATCATATGTATATATATAAAGTATGAAAATTACTGTGGGATAATAATATTAGCTTAAATTATGTATTTGGTGTATACTTTGAGAATTTTCCTTTCCTCTGTGAACGTTTTCGAACAGTTTCCTTTAGACAGTGGAAGGAAGTGAACAGAAACTCTGTGATAAAGCTCTTCGCTTTAAGCTGAATTTCTGTTTAGTATCTCAAGTAGACGCGTATCTCAGGTACCCTTCTGTAAACTAGTAACATCATAACTGAGTAGCAAAATCACCTAAAATGGAAGAATAATTGAATAGAATTAGAACTTATCATTAAAGCTAGATTTGTTCTTTTCAGCTCACACAGAATAGATGCTAAGGAATCTAATGCTATTACTTTGGGAAGAGTTGTTTTGGGAGTGTCTTGAGAAAATTTCCATTTTTCTATTCCCCTTCCTAAACAGGTGGCTATCTCACGATGGAAATCTTTTCTTCATTAACTCTTCTTTGGATGTGTAAAGAAAAGGGATGAGTATTTTCTTTTTCATTCTCATCTGTTATCAAAGACAAGTGAACATTGATACCTATCTGTGTTTTTGCTGCTTGCATAAAGGAGAAACCAGCCTGTACCAACCATGTTATCTAGTTTTCAATGTCAAGTACACCTCCGTGTAAAAAACGAAAGGAACTGTGATAACATTCAGAGAGGAATTTATTGGGGCTAGTGAGACACTACAATAATCTAAGTACCCATATCTTCAAGAGTTAGGAAGAGATTTGTCATCTGAATAACAAAACAATTTTTAGCTTCATATTTATCTAACCTTTTGATTTATAGCCACGTATCATATACATATGTATGATTGTAGTATTCCCTATGACAGGACAATACCGATGAATTACAGAAAAGTATTTCAGTGCTGAATTCAGTAACTGAGTTAAATCAGGCGAATCAGTTCTGCTATGACACTCTGTCATATATTTTAGAGTCTATCATTAGATTCTCTTCCCAGCCTCAAGGATTTTGTTTCTAGTTTCTTTGCAACAGATATTTATTCTCTGACAGTTCTGTGATGTATAATTATGCTATCCTGCTATCTGTACAAAGCCCAGTGGTTTATTCTAGAGAGAAAAAAAGAGGAAGACAGTCCTACATATTTCTTACTTGCCCATGGGTAAGTTTAAATTGTTAACAGAATAACTGTTTTAGAATGCACATTATTTGATGGTTCTATACATTAACAGTTTCTGTCAGCTCTCACAAACCTAGTATAATATTGTCACAGTGACTTAAACCCAGCATCTTTATTTGATAGAGTTTTGTAAGAATCCATTCAAATACATTCTTGGATAATTATTTACTACAGATGTAACAAATCTAATTTCTTAGGATATTTATAGAATTATGAGTATTTAGACAAAAAAATACTTTATAGCACATTATGTGCAAAACCTATTATCTAGAGTGAATAAAAGTACACTACTTAGCACATTTTTGCTATACATGCCATTCCCCTCACTTGTCTTGTCACTTGTCTTCCCGTTAATCATCAATTTGCTTGAGCAGGCCCCAGTAACATCTCCACATGTCCTGTCTCATGGTAGTAGAGCCCAAGAGCATCTGCTTGCTCCAGGAACATAAAGAGCCTCAAACCATTCCATCAGGTCATGGGAATGAGGTCTATAATTGTTACTGGTATTTGGCATATCAAATACAACACAGGTAGCTTGCCAGGCTCTGCCGTGAGGGTAGCATACACTTGAGTCACCTCTGATCTCCAGCATTTATTGATGAGCCGGGGTGTGATCAGCTCCTCTGCTGGGTGGAGTTCTGACAAGAGGGGACTCCGGATGTGGAAAATGGCGGCCCTCATAGAGTGGGGGTTCATCTGGCTTCTTGGGAGGCTCAGCTGGGGTGGTGGGCCAGGGCTAGAAACCGCCATCCCTCCCGGGCACCTCGTGAGCAGCTGGGCACAGGGAGAGCTTGTAGCAGCTCTGCCCCATATCTGTGAGTCTCTGGATCAGCATACCTGGGCCGGACTTGAAAAAGACTGCTGCAGGGTGTGTTGTGATGAGCCTGGGTGTGATCACCTCCTCTGCTGGGTGGAGTTCTGATGAGAGGGGAGTCCAGATGTGGAAAATGGCGGCCCTCATGGAGTGGGGATTAATCTGGCTTCTTGCAAGGCTCAGCTGGGGTGGCAGGCCAGGGGCTAGAACCCGCCATCCCCCTGGTGCCTTGTGAGCAGCTGGGCACAGGGAGAACTGGTAGCAGCTCTGCCCATGTCTGTGAGTCTCTGGATTAGCATACCTGGGCCACACTTGAAAATTTATGGCATTCCTACATGTCATAAATTTATTCAGCAAGTAATTATTATGGCAACAAATACTGAGACTGCTGTGTTCTAGGTTACATCCTCTCTGGAAATTCAAAGATTACCTAATGATCTCTATCTTCTTGGGTATTACTGGACCAAGAGAAGAGGCAAATTCACTTGTATCACTTGTCTTCCCGTTGTTCATCAATTTGCTCGAATGGGCACCAGTAACGTCTCCATTTGTCCCTGACATGAACTAGTGTAGCCCAAGGGAATCTGCTCACTCCAGGAACACAAAGAGCCTCAAACCATTTGTTCAGGTCATGGGAATGAGGTCTATTATTGTTACTGTATTTGACATATTGAGTACGACACGGGTGGCTGGCCAGGCTCTGCCGTGCAGGTGGGATACACATGGTAGTAGATAGGCTCACAGTTCTTGCAGTTAATGATGAACAGCACAGCCAAAAAGTGGCTCTGCACAACAGGGAGAGCCAGTAGCAGCTCTGTCCAGTGTATCTGTGTCTCTGGTTCACGACCAACAGCCCTGGAGCAGTTTGTGGGGCGGATCCACAGGGCCTCCTGGACAAGACAAAGATGGGAGAAAGGAACCCCAGCTCATTATCCATGGAAGCCCAGTGACTTTAGCTGCCGAGACCAGCAAACCTGTACTTGAAATAGGCTTCTCTATTGGGTGGTGCTCTGATGTTCAGGCTTGAGATTGGCTTTTCTCTTGGGTGGAGCTCTGATGAGCTGTGGACTCCAGACATTGAAAATGGCTACTGTCATGGTGCGCGGGATTCTCTGGCTTCTTTCCAGGCTCATTTGTGTATTACAGGACCAAGAGAAGAGGCAAATTAGCATGGTCCATTTATAGTCAGGAATAAAGAGATGGATTGTATTCATTCAATCTTCATAGGAGATGGATTGTATTCATTCAAACTTAAAGGATAAGTGTAGATCAGCTGGACTGTAATAGACCTTACAAGTATTTGGGGGCTGTTAAGGATTAGCTATTTTTTAAATTTAATTTTATTTTATTATCCCCCCAAATATTATTACACCATCTTAGACATACAATTGAAAGATGCTCATATAGAGTTTTGGTTCTACAGTGTTCCAACACCCATCCTTCCACCCAAACCCATCTCCCATCACCAATGTCCCCACCTCCCTCCCCCTCCCACACCTCAACTACTTGGCGGGTTCTTTATGTCATTTCTCTCCTCTTTATCTCTCCCTCCCGCCAAACTTTCCTGCTCTTCGTGGAATGCAGTGCAGTAAAAGACATTACTGTTTCCACTATTTTAATGGACGCAAGCGGTGCGCAAACCTGGGCTCGAACTGGTTTTGCTCTGTTAATCTGGTAGTGAGGCAGTTTCCCAGCGTCCGGACAGCGAAAATGGTGGCTAGTGTGATGGGTGAGTCTCATCCGGCTGCTTCTGGGACCCCCCCAGAGGTGATGGGCCCACTCCCATAACCCATCTGCCCTCCTGGGGGCCCCATAGTTAGCTGGGCCTGGGGCGAGCCGAGTTCCAGCCTCCCCAGGCACTTGTGAGGCTCTTCATGCTATGGCTGGTGGCCCCAGGGCAGCTCCTGGGCGGGGCCACCAGGCTTCAAAATGGGGGGGATGGCCGACCCCTGACTCCATCTGACGAATTCCCAGTGATTCCCACTTCTGGGAGCCGCCTACCTGGGCTTGAACTGGTTTTGCTCTGTTAATCTGGTCGTGAGGCAGTTTCCCAGCATCCGGACAGTGAAAATGGTGGCTAGTGTGATGGGCGAGTCTCATCTGGCTGCTTCCTGGACCCCCCAGAGGTGATGGGCCCACTCCCAAAACCCATCTGCCCTCCTGGGGGCCCCATAGTCAGGTGCAGGATTAGCTATTTCTAACCTGTTAAGTTATGGTGCTACATATTTTGTTTGTCTTACTAAGACTATAAGGGAGAACATGATGAGATTCGGCATACTTGATTCTGATAGAGTTGTGGTATTGATACATTTAAAAGTAACTGCATAGCTGTGGTGTGTGTGTGAGTAGTGAATGGGCTCTCAGTATATTTGGGAACCCTTGAGTTTGTATGATACTGATAGTCTTACTCTAGCTAATATGGACTATAAGAACTGTGGGGTGATTAGTTGTTGAGTCTGATTTAGTTGTAATAGGTGCTATTATTTTTTTTAGATTTATAAACTTATGTTTCTCTAATACTGAGTTTTAAATGCAAATTTGTTTTAGCTTTGCAAAGTGTTATGTGTTTAAGTTCCACAGTAATAACATATTATTATGTCAACCATTTTAGGGATTAACTTTAAGTCAAATTATAGATCAAGGATTTATTTTTGTTGTTGAAATGCTCTATTGGGTGGGGAGACACACCCTGCAATGCTCAGAGCTCACTCTTGGCTCTCCACACTCAGGGGTCATGATGGTCCTCGATGGACTTGAGGACCTTCTTTCTGGGGATTAACCCAGGTCAGATACAAAATGGCATTCTCCCTACATGCTATACTATATCTCCAGCCAGGATTGGGTTTTTGTTTTTTGTTGTTTAAAAAATACTCTTTTCTGAATTACGTATTTTTTCTGACTAGCTCTTACCAAATTTCATTGCCAAAGTCTGAATAATTTTCACTGGTGAAGGATGCGTCCAGCAAGGTTCTGGGCAGGAGAGATAGTAGTGCAGGCAGGTGCTTGCCTTGTTTGCATATGACCTGAGCTTTTATTCCTGGCAAAGCGCTTCAGTTCCCTAAGCCCCGAAAATGAGTACAGATCAAGGAATATGCTTTGAACACTTCTGGATGTGACCCCAATAAAACCTAAAACAAAACGAGCAAAAGTAGGTTGTTAATTGCATGCTGGAATCATTGGGGATCTTCGCTGATTGATTGGTTGATCAGATTGATTTTCTTGAACATTTTAGAAATATTCAAACTGTTATGTTTCCATGACTGAAGCATATTTGTCTCTGATGGATAATCTTCTGTATCTGTATGGGCATAAATACAGTGGCTTCTGTTTGTATAGTATTTTTCTCAGTTAATGACCTCAAAATGAACACCATGGTGACTGATATAATTGCCATTTGATTTTACTCTTTACACCTTAAAAATAGTTGTCTCATGCAGTGCAATATGTTTACAAATAAATGTAATTCTTGATCTACTATTTTTCTCTGACTTTGGAACAGGAGGTCCGTGTAGTCCTTATCATTCCAATGTGTTTTAGAAGTTCCCATAAAATGCTTTTATTTAAAAAAAAACTTCTGGAATAAGTACTACTGAATATTTAAATGAGAAATTTGTGTTGGTTTGAAGGCTGCAGTAGCACTACTTGTGAAGGAGAATTCCCTTGAAAAGGAGCTGTATTTAAGTGGAGATTTGGAGGAGGATCAGCAGCAATTTCTCATGAAAAAGCAATGACATACATGAACATCCACAGGAAGGATGGAGCTTGATTCACTCATGACATGAGTGAATTAAGTCAATGTCATTAATTATATCAAAACTCAAGGAGGCAGTGGTTCTAAGATTAGGTTGCTAAGGTAACTGCTTGATTACACTGATATTAAGATAACTTGGCTTTTATTTCTCCTTTCTGTATGTCACAAGTTATAGAAAAATCTTTGGGGTAAATTCATATCTAACTATACGGTGTTAATGAGTTCTTCTAATCAATTTATTACTATGGAGGACTGGATATAGATTTGTCCTTCAGAAATACAATAAAATATATTATTATAAAGCAGAGCAGGATATACGTTCTCTATAAACTAAAACTTTTAGATAATTTTTTTAGATATACTTGGAGAAAATTTATGAAAATGCCTTACTTATCAGTGTTTATCAGCAGTAGACTCCTGAAGTCAGCTTCTCATGTGGGTCAACTAAGAAAGATGACTGTGATAGGAGTTTCTCAATAGACTCCTATCACAGTAGTCTTCTGTAATTGATTAACTATCGTGATCATTGATAGCTTTTGTAATTTTAAATAATAATTACAAAAATCATTTTGCTAGTTTCTTGATCTTTTCCTTTTCTAGGTTACTTTTTATGCATAATTTTTTGTGAGTACAATTTAAAAGAAATTTTTCCTTCTGTAGTTTTTGTTGGCTTACATTTTTAGAAGAGCAAAATAACTTTCAATGCTTTGCTATCATGAGAAAAGAAATGCTAGTTGGGGAAAATAATTCTAAAATAATATTTGACCCTGAATAGCATTAAATATGCCCTTAACCTATTTTATAATTTTGGTGAAAAAGTCTCAGAAATTTCAGAATCTATAAAAAATCAAAATTTCAGAAAAATGATGACTGCATTCATTTGTGGGATATAAAACATATTATGAAACTAATATACAAGGCGAGGCAAAACAGGATTTAGGAGGACTTGTCAAGGGTTGGAATCTACCACAGTGTGTGAGGGGCAGAGGTTAGGTAAGGTAGAGAAGGGATCAGTTTGCCAGTAATAGTTGGAAATGGTAATACTAGACTAGAACTGAGTATTGAAAGCAGGTAAAGGAATATGCATGATAACTCCTCAGTTTATGTTTTGCAAACCACAATGACCAAAAAGAAGAGAGAAAGAGAGAAGTGTCTGCCGTAGAGGCAGACTGAGGGATGGGGGAGGGAATCTGGGGACACTGGTGTTGGGAAGGGTGCACTGGTGGAGGGATGAGTGTTGGAACACTCTATGACTGAAACCCAATCACAAACAGCTTTGTAATGGTCTAACTCATGGCGATATAAAATAATATATATATTTATAAATAGATCTATGTCTCTATATCTCTATATGTCTATATATCTATATTTCTCTATATCTACCTATTTATACAGGCGTATATAAGTATAGATATATACATACATATATATTTGTATATGTATATCACAAGAAAAAACTTTCCCTGGCTCACTATTTGATCATTATCTCAAAAAAATATTGCTGTAGACATGCACTATTGTAAGTTTTTGTTCTTTTTTTCTTCTTGCATTAGGAGCTTATCTCTAAAACTAACAAAAGACACAGACCAAGAATCCAGGTGTGCCCTTGCCAGCTGGCTGCCCAGCAGTCCGTCCAGAGAGTGTGCCGCCGGGGCAGAGGAGAATGGAGGCCTAGAGTCTCTGCCGTTCCGGCTTATGCTGCAGGACTGCACCGCGGTCAAGACTTTATTATTAAAGATGAAGAGAGTCCTTCAGGAGGTAACGTTTCTGGGCTGCCTTTCTCTGTGGCAGGAATGAACAGTGAGTGGCGGGGGGCAAGTTATCCTCTCGGGCGTAGCTTTTCTTATCCTAACTGAAGTTTGGGATTGTGGCTTTGTGTCCTGGATATTTGCTTCTAAAATTCTGATAGTCTGTGAATGAATTGAAAAAAAAAATCAAATTGACATTAATCCTGGGATATGTCAGGCAAAAGAAAATGGGCAAGCACTCTTGCAAGTTGTGTTTAAACGCAATTTAGTGAGGCTATTGAGACTTGTATGTAGTGAACTTCCCTTTCATGATATGGCAGCTCTCCTGTGCAATACCACACAAATTGTTTATTCAATTATTTCTTTTTGTTTCTTGTGTGAGGTGAGACACAGCCTGCTGTGCTCCAGGATTACTGCTGGCAATGCTCAGGGTGATGGCTGCGATGGAACCAGATGTGGCACACTAAGCCAAGCACCTTGCCCTCCATTCTATCTCTCTGACCTCAAATTTAGTTTCTATCCAAGTAAAAAAGTAGTTAAATTTGATCTGAATGTTTGACTGTTTTTGACTTTGATGAAAAGTCCCTTTGGCCCCTGCCAACATATACAGTTCATGTTCCAATTTAAACCAGTCATTGAGGCAATTCACACACACACACACACACACACACACACACACACACTCACAGAGTTTATGCTCAGTTAGAATGAATTAAGTGGCAAAATGCATCATGAGCTCTTTTGGCTTTACATACTGGAAACCATTTCTTGAAACATTCTTTAGGCTTTAAGTATGCTGTTAATCCCTCCTGAATGAACTGTGCTTTGAACATCTGAAAAAGATGATCACTGATACTTTGCCCGTCTACTGTGTTACAGTTGTAATAATGCTAGTGCTTAACACTGGAGATCTGAGTGGAATCTGTAACAACAAAATCTGGAAAAGGAATGACATCTGTAGACTATTCAAGCATAGAGTCATATGGTCTTTAGATTATTATCTTATTTAGACACCATGGATTGCAAAGCTGCTCATGTCCAGCTTCAGCCTTGCGATAGTCCAGCAACAATCCCTTTGCCAGTGTCCCTTTCCCTGCCCCAGGGCCCCTCTTTTGCTCCCACCCACTGAGCTGCCTCTATGATAAACACTTTTTAAAAAATAATTTCTGGCACAGTGTCTTACAGTCCTGTTATGAGTAGGGTTTCCTGCATGGTACTGTCCCACCTCTCAGCACACATTCTCCTTGGGCCTGAGCATCCTTCTACCATTGTGGTATCCTCTTCCTTTGCCCTGTCCCACCCCACACATGTTCCTACTGAAGACCAGTTTCCATGTGTTTGTTTCTGTTACCTTAGAACATTTGCTATTTCCACTTAGCATTTTAATCTTGATCCATTCCCATAGCAAATTGCATGATTTCATCTTTTCTTATGAATGAGTAATATTCATATATGTGTATATGTATATATGTGCATATATGAAAACTATATAAAAAGAAAAAATATATATGCATATGCAAATTTCTTTATCCAGTCTTCTCTTCTTGGACATGGGTTGTTTCCAGATTTTGGCTATTGTGGATAGTGCTACTTTGAATATAAAGGAACCAAAATTTATTCTCCATTGTGTTTCTGGGTCTTTGGGATATATTCCAAGAAGTGGAATTGCTGGGTCAAATGGAAACTCAACTCCTAGTTTTTTGAGGAATGTCTGTATTATTTTCCAGAAAAGCTGCACCTGTCAACATTCCCACCAATAGTGAATGAGGGTCACTTTCTCCTGCATCCATTCCAGCAATGGTTGTTCTTGTTATTTTTAATGTGTCTTGGTCTCGGGCATGTGAGGTGATATTTCAGTGTTGTATGATTTGCATCTCCCTGATATAAGTGATGAAGAGCATTTTTCTTTCATATGTGTTTGACTTTGAATATCTCCTTTGGCTCTGAATATGAGGTTCTGAATCTGAACTTTTGAGGAAGTTTCTGTTTATTTCTTTCCCCATTTTTTGTTGAGGGTTGGATGTGGTGTGTGTGTGTGTGTGTGTGTATGTGTGTGTGTATAGTTCTTTCAGTGCCTATGTGTCTTGATACTAATGTAATAACGTTTAATCTGATGATAGCCCATCAAATACTTCCTTCCAGTTTAGGTATATCTTTTTTATTTTGCACCTCACTATTTCCTTTGAGGTGCAGAAGCATCTTAATTTAATGTAGTCCCATTTGTTTATCTTTGTTTCTGTTTGCTTGACCAATGTCATTGACTCCTTAAAGATGACTCTAGCTTCAGGGTCATAAAGAGTTCCATCTTTTTACCTCAGTGCAGCTTATGGATTCAGGTCAGATGTCTAGGTCTTTAATGACTATTGTGACTATTGTGCACTGCATTAAAAGTAGGTCTGAGTTTATTTTGAATCTGGCCAACTGGCTTTACAAACACCACTTGTTGAACAGATTTTTCTTTTTTCACTTCATATATTTTTATCCTATATTGAAGATTATCTATCTAGCTGAGCATCTTTCTCTGGCTTTTCAATTCTATTCCATTGATCTGAGACTCTGTCCTTATTCCAGTATCATGATGTTTTAGTTACTGCAATTTTGTTGTAGTTTGAAGTTGTGGGAAGTGATGTCTCCCGTATTCTTTTTTCTCTAGGGTTGTTTTAGCTGTTTCTGCAGTCTTGTTATTCCATTTGAATTTTAGGAGCCATATAGTCTTTCAGAGCAAAACCTCAAAGTGCAGATATGCCGTACTGTTCTCCAACACGACGGTCTTTATGTCTCTGACGCCTGCTGTGGGAGTGCTTTGCTTATCATTTATCACTGTTAGAATTTCAAATATTTTGTCAGTACAGGAATTTAACTTATCCACTAAAATAAAATGTTTTCAAATTTCAGTCAGTATTCCAGAGTCATAAATTGCTATTTATCCTACTACATGTTGCTATTAAATACACTGGTGAATGATTTTACATCTATTGTAAATAGGTGTAATTTCTTTACATCTATTCAATGTATGGTGATAGAATATAAAAGTTATAGTGCATGTTTGCTAACAGCAGTGTCGTTATTCCATTTGATAACAAAACTGACATTGATGAAGCTTGCACTACAAAATTTGTGAAGATTTTTTGAATTAAGTATTTTGACTTTAATGAGCCTGTTGAATATTTACAGGACACTTTTTTTTTTTTTTGCTTTTTTGGGTCACACCCGGCAATGCTCAGGGGTTACTCCTGGCTCTGCACTCAGGAATTACTCCTGGCGGTGCTCGGGGGACCATATGGGGATGCCGAGGATCGAACCCAGGCCGGCACAGGCCGGCCACGTGCAAGGCAAACGCCCTACCCGCTGGGCTATCGCTCTGGCCCCTACAGTACACCTTTTTATGTTCAACTACCTGGTTTCTCCACTGACCATGGCTTATCTGTAACGTTGAATCTCCCTGACTTCTGATTCCCATGAAGTGTAAGGCAGATCATAACAACTGACTCTAACATATTTTAAAAATACCAATATATAAGTCTATGACATTTAACTACTCAGCTTTCTATCTCTTTATTTGGTCTGCATTTTAATTAAGAAATGAATGTAAGTAATGTAGCTAAGTAAGTACATATGACTACATATCAAGAGGTTTTCTTAGGGATAAAGTCATCATTTGAGAGTAATCTGTTTTCACTATAGAAAGATTGTTCATAATATATTGATAATTTTATATTTCCTTGTTTTCTTTTTATTAAAAATGTGTTTTAATAAAGGGAAAATTGTTGATGCTGTAAATGAATGCACTGTGGAATAATTTTATACATTTGTTAAGCCCATTCCAAAGCAAGTGGTCTTATTCTTGATCATCATTTTTTCCTTTGTGTTTTGGGTCACACCATGCTGCTCAGGGTTACTTCTCAGTCATGAATTACTCCTGATGGTGCTCAGGGGACCATATGGGATGCCGGGGATAGAACCCAGGTCGGCTGCCCACAAGGCAAACACCCTATCTGCTGTGCTGTTGCTCCAGCCCGATCATCATAATTTTAATAAAATTTAATGATAAATGTAAGGTTATTATATGATTAGACACCTGTTATAGTAAAAGGTATATATTACAGATTTAATGAATATTTCTTAATTTTATGTATTACAAGTCCCAAATTTTGAACTGGTATTCAAAATTAATCAACTGAATATTAATTTAATGCTAATGATATTCATACCTTATTACTGAAAACAAACTTACTACCAGCTGTCTTATATTAAAATATACTGTACTGGGGCCGGAGCAATAGTCCAGCGGGTGGGGGTTTGCCTTGCATGTGGCCGGCCCATGCCGCCAGGGTTCGATCCCTGCCATCCCCATATGGTCCACTGAGCACCGCCAGGAGTAATTCCTGAGTGCAGAGCCAGGAGAAACCCCTGAACATGGCCGGGTGTGACCTAAAAAAAGCAAAATAGATAGATAGATAGATAGATAGATAAATAGATAGATAGATAGATAGATAGATAGATAGATAGATAGATAGATAGATAGATAAATAATTAGAACATACTATACTGATATAGAAAACAGTGACAATTTCTGACTATAAAATTGTATTTTCTGATACATATTAATCAACATTTTGTACAGATTGCCTGTTTCTTCAAAATATTCTAGTTATTTGATTTATATAAGTTCAAATTTATTTCAAGTTCAAGTTTACCCTGTTAACTGCTCTTACTAAGATTTTTTGCTTTTGTTTTTGGGCCACTCCTGCTGTTGTTCAGGGCTTACTTCTACCTCAGTGCTCAGGGATCACTCTTAGCAGGAGTGATTACACATTTTGTTCCTAACTCAGGAAGTTTAGGTATAAACACATAATTATATGCTTTCAGTATATTCACTTTGAAAAATATACTTTATTGAAATTCAACCATACAGATTAGCACAATAAATACGATCCTTACACCGAGATTGGGTTAATTATTTATTGTTATTGTGACATAGAATGAAATAGAAGTATTGCTAATTGTTTGAATGAATCAATTGACAATGAAACTTTTGAAATTAAACACAGTGATTAGAAAAATGAGCAATGCAATACTTGTTAACTGCTAAATCAAATAAAGAAAATCTGTAATTAATTAGATTCTGTATTTCAATAGCCTTCAGTTAGCCAATGAGAAAACTATTTTTAAATGTTTCAAACTTATAGTTCCATACAAATTCATTAGTGGAAAGTAATTTATTTATTTTATTTTTAATTAAAAAGTAAATTAGAGCATACTGTAGGAGTATAATTCAATTCCTCTAAAATATGCTACCCCACTATGCTACCACAGTATATTATAAATTTAAAAGGAGCTTTAAAGCATTTTAAGTACTTTAATAATGTGAAGTACCATGACTCTAATGATTATATTAAAATAACAGACAATTTTGACTATTTAGATTAATTCATTGATAATGTCAACAACTTAAAATGCCATGCAGATTTCCAGAAGAAGATGATTCTATTTATTCTACACTCTGTTCTAAAATTTTCAGGGAAACACTTTATAATTTAGTATGTATTTAAGCATCGTCTAAACAGCTAGTGACAACCCAGTACACTAACACAATCTAGTATAAGATTAGAGAATATTTCCCATGACCTAATTATTACCCAGCAGAGCCTCAACAAGCCAGATGACCCCCACTCCATGAGGGCCTCCGTTTTCCACATCTGGACTTCTCTCGTCAGACCTCCACCCAGTAGACAAGCCTATCAGCGCCCGGCTCATCGAGTTCCACCCCTGCAGCAGTCTTTCTTAAATCCGGCTCAGGTATGCTGGTCCAGAGACTCGCAGACATGGGGCAGAGCTGCTACTGGCTCTCCCTGTGACCAGCCACTCACGAGGCACCCGGGAGTGATGGTGGGTTCTAGCCCTGGCCCACCATCCCAGCAGAGCCTCGCAACAAGCCAGACGACCCCCCACTCCATGAGGGCCTCCATTTTCCACATCCGGACTTCTCTCTCTTCAGACTTCCACCCAGCAGACAAGCCTATCAGCGCCCTGCTCATCGAGTTCCACCCTGCAGCAGTCTTTCTTAAATCCGGCTCAGGTATGCTGGTCCAGAGACTCTCAGACATGGGGCAGAGCTGCTACTGGCTCTCCCTGTGACCAGCCACTCATGAGGCGCCCGGGAGGGATGGTGGGTTCTAGCCCTGGCCCACCACCCCAGTAGAGCCTTGCAACAAGCCAGACGACCCCCCACTCCATGAGGGCCTCCATTTTCCACATCCGGACTTCTCTCTCGTCAGACCTCCACCCAGCAGACCAGCCTATCAGCGACCGCGCGGTTCATCAATAAATGCTAGACTTAGAGATGCCTACAAGAGTATGCTACCTGCACGGCAGAGCCTGGCAAGCTACCCGTGTTGTATTTGATATGCCAAATACCAGTAACAATTATAGACCTCATTCCGGAATGGATTGAGGCTCTTTATGTTCCTGGAGCAAGTAGATGCCTTGGGCTCTACTAGCATGAGACAGGACATATGGAGATGTTACTGGGGCCCGCTCGAGCAAATCGATGATGAACGGGAAGACAGTGATACAGTGACAGTGAATTATTACCTTTAATTATTTTCAGTTGTTGGGGAGCTCTGCCGGGGTCCCCAGCAGTGCTGGGAAATGAGTTCCCTTCTACCTTTGAAGCCAGCGAGGAATGGATGAAAACTCAGGAATCCGATGCAGTTTTAAAAGGGTTTACTACGGGTCCCCGGTAGCTCGCCGTGATCGTATATTGGTTAGTACTCTGCGTTGTGGCCGCAGCAACTCGGTTCGAAAAGGGTTTACTTATCACAGGTTCAGGCATACAAATCAGCAAAAGGAAAAGCCCAGTGCTTAGGATTCCAGGCTAGAACCCCAGCCACGTGTAGGCCAAGATGGCGGCCACAACGTGTAAAGGCCCTGTAAGAGGAGACAAAGACAAGACTCCCAAGAAGGGTGGGAGCTCACAAAGAGAGAGCCCAAAAACCGCCCAAAAAGAGAGCGTGAGAGAGAGGAAGCAGGCTAGTAATATACCCCTGCAACTCAGACCTCCCCTCCCACTGTTATGGAAAGCAGGGAGGGTGAAATGCCCTTAGGTAAACTCTCCCAGCACCTCACCTAGGTCCTTTTATATGCTAATGTTTGGAGCCAAGATCTGCCTGGAAATGCCTTTACAGGGTTTCTGAGAAGGCATGTCTCTGTACCAAAGACTAATACTAATGCCAGTTAAATATTTCTCCAAGCCTTCACAAGTCTCTTCTACTTCATGGTAGTTTTGTATTTTAGTTGCCTTTGAGTATATCAGGGAACCATGCTTGTTTGCTTGGAGGCAAACTGCATTTCTCTCTGGTCTAATTACTTAGGGATCCTACGTGGCCAGGCAAATATGCTGGTAAGATCTAGCTAGTCCCACAATGATTGTGGTAGCATGGGAGAATATTTATACCAGCTAGTACAGCATACATGGTCAGATAAACTGCCACATTTAGACTACCCCCTTATCCACGAAGTGATTTGCAGGCGGCAATTCAGAGCAGATGCAGCGGCCCTTAGAGGAGTCCTGCAACATTCAGTATCATATTTATGTCTCTATGTCTGTATCACCCTGTCTATAATGTCCCCTCAAAATAACAAAGGCTAATGTGGTTTATTCATGGTCAGAATATTTTCCTGGGGCGACGTGATAGCATCAGTGGCAGAGGACATGTGTACTTTGTGCCCTGTTACTGTGTTTCTTGCGTTCTGTGCTCTGTTTTTGAGTCTTGGCTGCCCATGTAGCCCAGAGGCATCAGCAGGTGCGGCCCTAGGAGCTGCACTTCCATGTGAGCCCTAGGCTGCTCGGGAAGCAGAGCAGGGTGTAGCTCTGATGAGTTACCCTCAGCATTGCCTGCTCAAGACCCTGTAAGAGAAAATTCAAACGAAAATAAAGGCAACCTTCTAACCTATTTCTATAACTTCACTCGTCTTCCCGTTGTTCATCAATTTTCTGGAGCAGGCCCCAGTAACATCTCCATACATCCTGTCCCAAGCAAGTGTAGCCCAAGGGCATCTGTTTGCTCCAGGGACAGGAATAGTCTCAAACCATTCCTTCAGGTCATGGGAATGAGGTCCATAATTGTTACTGGTTTTTGGCATATCAAATACAACACGGGTAGCTTGCCAGGCTCTTGCCTGTGGGTCAACCTATTTCTATACTTCAAATAAAGTATAAAAAAATTGAATTATAGTTACTTAAATAATAGGTCTCAGCAAGATTGGTGAGAAAGAAATGACAAATATAATTAAGATTTATGATTCATTTTTAAAATTTTGGTTTAACCTGGTTAAAATTAACTCTATCAATTTTGGCCTCCATCACCCTCTCCTATTAAATATTTGTAATAGTGAAAATATCATGGAAGAATGTTTAGGGATGAGGTGAGGTCAATAACATGTAAACTATATTGGACACTAAATGGAATTTGCTGAAAACAGTAATATTATATCAGTCTAGTTTACAAGCACAGCTTTTTGTTAAAGGATTATGACAAAGGAATCAAAATCTTTTTTTTTTCCTTTTTGGGTCATACATGGCAATGTTCAGGGGTTACTCCTGACTCTTCACTCAGGAATGACTCCTGGCAGTACTCAGGGGACCATATGGGATGCCAGGGATTGAACCCAGGTCTGCCACGTGCAAGGCAAACGCCCTATCCACTGGACTATCATTCTGGCCCCAGGAATCAAAGTCTTGAGTGAGGAGCAGAGTTATACTACAGTGGATAGAGTGCTTGCCTTGTGCACGGCCTACTCAGACTTGACCCCTTGTCTGAGGATGTTACGTAGTACGGGTCTGTTAATATGTAAAATTTCTACATTATTCAAATGGTTATACTGCAGTGAACCTGATATTGGACGTAGGTCTTTACAGTTATAGATTTTCACAATGGGCTTTCATAGTGTATTCTAGAGAAGAAGCCACCTCACATAATATTGAGATTTTGTGTGAGATACCTAGAATGACGTTCTCAGCTATAACCACTGTAAGTCCTTTTCTTGAACTTAATATATAAACACACACATATTGTTTCTTAGGTCTTTAATAATGGCCGGTAGTTCTATGTTTAACTTCATCACATACCACTTGGCACTTTGCAGTGCCATTAGCTTATCTTTTCAGATTCATTTAACCTAGAGTCTCCAAAATATCACAAGCCATTCTTTTCATATCCATCCTTCCAGAAGATCTCTAGCCCAAAGCACCTCTCTCTCTCTCTCTCTCTCTCTCTCTCTCTCTCTCTCTCACTCACACACACACAGAGCTTGTTAGACAATGTATTAAATGTCCTTGAAGCCAGTGCCCCAGTTGATGGACTTTTCACCTCTAAAGCCTTCTGAAATCTGAGTAGATTGCTTCTTCCATATGTTCTTACCATCTGTGATGGCCCCATTCGCTGTAATAACTTCATAATTGGCCTTCCTAATTCTATTCTTCCCATCTACCAAATTAGATTTCTCAATGCACATTCTCCTAAAGAAAATAGATCTTCTAACATGAAAGTGAACTCATCACTTATCTTAAACGGGTTAACGCTCCCTAAATGCCCTTGGAAGTCCCTCAATTGGTTACATTCTCCTCATACCTTATAAGAGGAAACTCTATGAGCAGAGTGCAAATACTCCTATGTTCTTGTTCACTTTCCCAATAAAGATTCTAAGATACCTAAGAGGAATGATTTTGTGAATTGTTTGTGCCCAGCTTGGAATGTATTTGCTGCTTCATAAATGTAATAATTAATTTAAAGCTAATTGTATTTCTTTTAGTTTTCTCCCATTAAGTAATATTAATGGAATTAAATTGATGAACTTAAGCCAGATAGTGTTGGAGCCCTCGCTCCGTTTGTCTGCTCCTCTGCTTGGATGGCAAATTTTGTACTTTTTTCAATTTTTTATAGTAAACTAATCAGGGGAGTTGTTGCAGGACACCTAAAAGCCTAGGCCTCTGCATCTGCCCTGGATTGCCTTCTGCAGGTCACTTCATAGATAGGGGGATAGTCTGAATGTGGCAGTCTTATCTGACCATGTATTCTGTACTGGCTGGTATAAATATTCTCTTTGCTACCACAATCATCGTGGGACTAGCTAGATCTTACCAGCATATTTGCCTGGCCACGTTGGATCTCTAAGTAATTAGACCAGAGAGAAATGCTGTTTGCCTCCAAGCAAGCAAGCATGGCTCCCCTGATAACTCAAAGGCAACTAAAATACAAAACTACCATGAAGTAGACAAGACTCTTGTGAAGGCTTGGAGAAATATTTAACTGGCATTAGTATTAGTCTTTGGTAGAGAGACATGCCATCTCAGAACCCCCTTCTCTACCCTATAAAGGCAATTCCAGGCAGACCTTGGCTTAAGATAGTAGGTGAGGTGCTGGGAGAAATTACCTGAGGTCATTTGATCCTTCCTGCCAGGGGAAGTTACATTTAGCTTATAGCTTCTCCCAGCTCTGCTAGGAGGCTTTGAATTAGCTCTGGGTCCTTGTAAACAACCATATGGTCTCCTGAAGGTGCTACATATCTATAGAGCTATTTTCCTGTTTTCATCTCTAGATAGCCCAGCCCAGACTGGGCTGGGCTGGGGAGTTGAGGCGGATTTCTAGCATAAAAAAAGAAGCTGCAAGAAGAAAGAAGCTCTCTCTTTTTTCCCCCTTTTGCCATTTCGGCTTTCCTTGGTGTTTTGCTTCTCCGTTCTCTCCATTCTCTTTTGGGCCTCAACACGTGGTGGCAGCCATCTTGGCCTACACCTGGCTGGGGCCTAGCTGGGAACCCAGAGTCCGGAGGTTTTCCCCTGCTTTTTGATTGTATATTGGATCCTGTGATAGTAAAGCCCTTTTTTAAAACTGCATCGGATTCCTGAGTCTTCATCCATTTCCCGCTGGCTTTGGAGGTAGAAGGGAACTCGCTTCCCGGCACTGTTGGGGACCCCGGACGGCACTCCCGACAGTAATGCAGTAACAAACAGGGTTTATTCCAGCTAGCTGGGCCGATTGCTTCACTGTGACAGGCAGGTGAAGTGAGAATGTTCAACCCCAGGGAGAAAGCAAGCAGGGATTATGTAGGTCTGCCAAGGCTATTACATGCGCCATCACTTCACACTTGATCACTTGAATCCCATTATTCATCGATTTGCTCGAGCAGGCTCCAGTAACATTTCCATTGGACCCTATTAAGTGCCAATGTAGCCCAGTGGCATCTGGTTGATTCAGGAATATGAAGAGCCTCAAACCGTTCCTGCAGGGTCGGTTTCCTACATGCGTTCAGGGTTTCCTACATGCGTCATAGCCCATGCAAATCCATATAGCCAATAGACTTGAAGAAAATGTATTTTGGCCTGAGCGGCCCAGCGGGTAGGCGTTGTTGCAGGCCGGCCGCGCGGCGACCCAGTGCATAGGTCCCCTGAGCACCGAGGAAAATTCGAGGCAAGCCAGAAGTAACCCCTGAGCATTGCCCTCAAAAAAAAAAAAAAAAATGTATTTCTAACATTTCCCTCTTGAAAAGGTCATGCAAACTTCCTTTTCGAGTCATGTGCTTAATCAACCTTGAGGACATCCTGTCCTCAACCATGGTAAAACTATACTATCCAGATGACCAGGATAGATATGCGTGGTTGGGGTCAAGGTGATCTTGAGTAATGACTTGTTTGTCAAGACCCCAGGGCTTACATAGTTGGGGCATTGCAGGACCTAATGATAGATAGTTAAATGATCAGGGAAACTTATATGTGCAGAGACCCAAGTTTGAATACTGGTCCACATTTTCCCTGAACACCGAGTACTTTAGGATGTAACCCTTGAGACCTCAAACACTGCCAGATGTGCCCAGTACCATGTAGCCCAGGAAGCTGCTGCATCACCATCCAGACATCCATCTGTGCCGGGAACACCTGGGATCCCAGTAGTAACGAGGGAACAAGTTCCCTTTTATTTCAAGGGCTGGTGGCAGATGGACAAAAATCCACGAGTTCAGAAAAGTTCCAAAAGACTTTACTTATCACCATAATTAAACAAACTCTGCTAATACAGTCCAAAACGAGGGAAACTGCCAAATCACTAGCTTCTGGCCAAACCTCTAACCATGTGCCCAGGGTGAGATCTTCCACCAAAATGGATGACTGTCTTCTTCCCAGTTTCATTTATCCCATAAAAGCCTGCCAAAGGCCTGCCAGCCTTTGTGGTCCAAGCTTTCCATAGACCAAAGCCAGGTTTCTCATATAGATCCCAGGTAAACACACCTAGTCCAGATCTAAAGGAATGCTAATTGTCATCGCCAAGTCCTGCCTCTCAAGCTGCTGTGCAAGGCATCATGGATAGGGGCAGTGCACATGAGAATAATGGCTACTCATGGTTTAATACATGGGGAATAACATTATAATTTCTAAATCACAAACATCATGTAGCCAGAGGTATCTCCAAACCTCCACAAGGTCCATATTTATTTCAGAGTAATTTTGCATGCTCTGTCTTCTGTTTTACTAAGAATTATGTTTGCTTGCCTGTAGGCAAACTGAGCATGCTTCCTTCTTTGAGCTTATCAGAGTTGATTTTAATGGTGGATCCACTGCCACCAGGCTATCTCCGGATGTGTAAACTCTACATGTGTAAAAAGTTCCGCATGGGGGGCCAATGGAAATCATGAGAGAAATACTCTCACCAGCTAGCATTATCAAATTATAATGCTATTCCAAGACTGCTTTTTCCAATCCTGCCCCTATCTCCTATTGTGATTTGCACAAGAGCCTTAAGGAAAAATGCAAATGGATTTTAGCAAATGCAAATGGCTTTGAGCTAGCAGAAGGAACCCCAGAGTCATTAGGGTGCTTCCTCCAGCACCCCTGCCCAGCTGCTTGTCCCAGGATTACTTTGAACAGCCTGTGAGTACCCAGGCACTGTTTAAGAACACCAAACACCCCAAAATGTACAAACTTTAGTACCTGATGCAAGGCAGATCAAATTGAGTATTTCACATGACTTTTTTTCTTTTCAAAGAAGTCAAACATGTTCCTTTTTAGAATGTGAAAGGACACACTGAAAAACCTAAGAGGGTCAATGATTTGCAACACCAGAAGACAGAAAAAAGCCTAGACACACACACACACACACACACAAAAAAAAAAAAAGCTGCAATAAATTTTGAATGTTGCAATTTTGGAGTTCTATGAAGTATATTTGTCTACAGCAAATAAGGAGTCAACAATAATAAATAATAACCTGAACAACATTTGGAAATTAGCCAGTAAATTACCATGTAGTTAGTGGAACAATTTGGGAAAATTTTGGGAAATTTTAACTTTCTAAATGAAATCAGAATGATAATATAAAACTCATACATTTAGCATAAACTATGTGGGGAGGGAAATTTGCAGCTTTAAAGTTTAATGTCTCAGAGCTAAGAGATAAAGCAGGAGCTGAGACACTGTCCAGTACGTAGCTGGCCTTGCTTTGAGTCCCAGGTACTGCATGAATCCCAAGTCCCGCCAGGGATGCCCTCTAAACACAGAGCCAGAAGGAAACCTGAGCACAGCTGAGTGTGAACCCTAAACTATTAATAGTTTTATCGTGATAGTAAAGCTTTGTATTGGGACTGAAGCAATAGTTGAAAGGTGCTGTACACAGACCTGCACCACCAAAGCCAGAGGACACTGTAGTGCTTCCTGAAAGCTGGACTGCATTCCTCCTCTGCCCCCCCACCCCCAGAGCTGCAAAGAACTCTCGCTCACCCACAAGGCCACCCCATCAGTTCCATTCCATTGCCACATTCGGAGCAGGGGAGCATGCCATGGAAAGAGCACCATTTAGGTGAGACTTCAATCTCGGAAGCATTCAATAGCCTCCTTTGCACATTAGCAGTTTAAATATTAGCACTGAAGTCCTGGGAATACTTATAGTGGCTTTTGCTTTTGCCATCTCTCCTAATCAGCCCCTTCTCTTACAAAGTCAGCACCTGTGTGTTGCTAAATCTTCTCATCCTTCCTTGCCTTCCTGCACATTGGGTATTGAAAGTCTCATTTTCTACTGTCTCTGTGTTCAGGTTGCCAACATTTCTTTTCATGAAGATGATTCTCCATTTCCTGTGTCTTATGAAGTTTGTTGGGGTTCATTCCAGTAGAAAAAAGCCACTGTCAATTCCTTCAGCGTCAGGCATTCTTTGAAATAGATGGCAGGGACCTCCTGTGAGGGCTTAAATGATGGTTATTTGGTTAAGAGAGTCTGTGGCTATCTGAAAGCTTCCTATTGTGTATGAGTGAGTGGGTGCTGGCTGTGCTTTTGTTGCAGGTGGACCCCAGGGGTGACTTATGTGAGGCAGGAAGGAGAGAGAGATGGTCGCTTTCTCCCCCAGCCGCCTCTGCCACCCGGGACCCGCTGGGCAGGCTAAGGACTGATAAAGTCTTCAGATGAGCCCCTGCACGGCGTGGGCCTGAGCCCCCACCAGCCCCACGAGGTGGCCGTCAAGCCACGCCTGAGGTCCGCTTGATCTCTAGGCACGGGGAGTTAATCCCCACCACCCGAGGTTTCTCGGGGAGCCACGGACTCAGGCTGGAGCGGGAATTGCTCTTTGCAGGAAAGGAAAGTCAGTCCCAGACCTTACCCAGGTCTGCCTCAAGTTCTTGTCTTTCTCGCAGAAAAGAATTTTCAGGAGTCGACGAGCAGTGAAGTAAAATAGGTTTTATTGAGGAGGTTTTAGGTGAGGGGGGGGAGAGAAAGAAAGGGAAAGAGTAACGCGCTCAAGGGAGAACGCGGGCTGCTCCAAAGGCGGAGAGCGAGTAAAAAGAGAGAGTACACATCTCAAGAGGGGAGATGCGGGCAACACACGTGCTCAGGCACCACATGTGCACGCAGGCAACATGTGTACCCAGGCAGCATGGGGCGCAGGCGACATTTGTGCCCAGGCAGCATGGGCGCATGCAACATGTGAGCCCAGGCAGCATAGGCGCCCGTCCTTTGGTCAGGACGGCTTTATAGATTTCTCCCAAGTTACCCCCCATATGGGGCTTTAACCTCGGTTGCTAGGGCCCCCCAGTTGCCAAGGGGAGTAGACTTTGGGAGTGGTCTTCTTTGACTGGAATGTCCTGGGGTCTTCCCTTGAGCTGGGTCCTGGGCGGAAGGATGATTCATCTCCCCCTCAGGAGATTTACACATTCCTTTTGGCCTTTCCTTCCCTCCAGGGTCTATTGTTAATATGGTCTTATCAAGTTTGGTTCCGGCTTTCAATCAGGTGTGACTCTGGAGCTCTTCTTCAGGAATTTATTGCCATGTGGCCCCCCCCTGTCTGCCTGCCTACAACAATCCCCCTAGAGATTTCACCCCCTTAAATCTTTAAGGGGAAAGTGGTCGAAGGTCCGTCTTCTGTATTTGCTTCCTGCTGACAAGAGGGGGCTTGTAGACCCTGCCTACAAGGGGGTGAAATCTTCTTACTACCTTAGTTTTAATGGGGCCCAGGCAATGAATGAAGGTTAGATTCCTGAAGTTTTTCATCTGCAAGACAAAGACCAGATTAATTAGGCTAAGAAACATTACTTTGAAATGATTAGACCCTGAAGGAGTGCAAAGGTCCCTTTTTGCCCTAGTGAGGGCAGAGTGGTTTGCTGCTGATGGAAAACACCAATGTTAAGGTAGAAACACGAGCCACCTCTCTGGCTTTTTGTACAACATAGAAAAACTTTTTAATCCCTTTCACTGAAGGTTTTAATAGGAATGAATAGATAACTATATCCTGAACATTTGAGCATTTACATGAACTTAAGTTGCCAATTTTTAAGATTAATTTCTGACACATGAAGCACAGTTGAGTTTATCTTAACTGCCCTGTTTAGTTTCTTTTTTATGGACGGTTGTTATTTACTACAGTTTTTATGAACTGAGAATGAACACTTAACCAATTTGGATGCTAACTTGAAGACCCTTGGCCTATTAGCAGACTTTAGAGTACATTTGCCTTTTAGCTGATGTTCCTGGTTGGACTGATGACATGTATAACTTGAGTTCCCTTTAGACTAGGCTGATTACTTACAGTTAGTAAAGCAAGTTCTATTTGGATTATCCAAGGGTACCTTTTAAATTAAGCCTATTTGGATACATACATTTATTTAATTGCCTTTTGTAGCTAGAATTTGATTTGTACCAAAAGTTATAGAAATATGGTTTTTCTCTTTACCTTCGCTTTAAATTTGCCAAAATGACTTTATAAACCTGACTTGTTCTTTTTGCATAAACACAGCAAAACTGAGAACTTTCCACTTAGGGTACCCGTCACTACTAAGAAGTTCTGGGAATTGGCTAAGACAGAGCAGGCAAACACCAATCATGGTATTTTAATGTTTTTACCTGTTACGTCAGGGGCTACCCCAGGCTTGGCCATGAAGATTAGGTTCCATGATGACCTACAGGTAAACCTCGGGCCTTTTCCACTGTGTTGAGCAGAGCGCGGACAACATCCCTCTTTGGGGCTGAAGCCATTCCCTACTGCAGCAGTCCTCCTTGTTGTATGGCCCAGGCAGTTGTCAGTCACCACAGATTGGCAGATTCCTCGTTTCTCACAGCAGAGATGATCTTCGGTTCTTCCTTTAGCCGGCCTGCCTCTAGGGGTCTCCCTGAGGTTTGTAGGGGTACTTGCAGCTGTACCTGTGATAACTACATGCTTCTGTCATTTAGACCAATCCCTTTGACTTCCTATTTTTTCCTGGAAGAGGGCCTTGGGGTCCCATACTGGCTTTCCTGTCTGCAAGAGGGCTGGGCCCTATTGCAGAGAGAGAAGATTTTGTTTGAGTTTATGCAAACCAACACAGTGCCATGAAACATTAAAAGACGTACTGAAGGTGTAAAGAGAGAAAAGCCATATATTACACTTTACTCACAATGAAGTGCAATACACCAATTTGCTGTTGGAACTGCTTAAAGAAGCATAAAGTTTTGTTGGAAATAGAGCAGACAGCTTTAACAGTATTCCTGTGTAACTTATTTAACTCCATGTTAAACAAAACCCTAATTACCAGTTTTTAGGAGCACTGTAACAGGAGTTTATACCATCTGTTTAATATTTTTTTCCATAGATCTTACCAACTAGATACTTTAGAAAAGAGTTTTATAGTTTACTTAACATTCTCTGACCTTCTACACATTTTTTTTACATTCATTTTATTTTGTAACCTTTTTGCAAAAAACAAGCCTTCACTTTAGCAGAATTCCTTCCTTTTTTCCCAGGGCAGACATTTCCATCCATTATCTTTCTGTTACTTAAAATGCATTATTTAGACTCCTTATAGTTACACCCTAAAGGTATTAACTTCCTTATTTTTACAGAGCTTAGTACCTGATCTTTCAAGAAGTTTGGAAACACGTTGCCAATTATTTTTATTTAGCATGTCAAGCTACTTTAAAAAAGCATTAATTTCATATTTTAGGAGAACATAAACAATGCAAAGTAAAAATACTTAAAAGATTACTACCAAGAAACAGTGACTTTACGCTTATGAATAAAGATTTTAAATTTAAGGCTAGGTTGATACTTGATGACAAAGCTTACATATATTAAAGCTATTCCAATAATAGCACATACTGGGCAGATTAGAAACAATGCCTGAAAAAGAAAAACTGATTGCTGTCATTTATTTTGCACATTTTAATTTTTTTTTATGTTTAGAAGCCACAAATTGGAAGAAACATTCCTGGCTCCTTGAATGTGGCTGACTTTCTTCAGCCCTGAGGCTGCTCTGGGAACCTCACCTGAAAAGCCTTTAAGGCATAATGCTGTGGCTTCAGATTTATTAGACTGAGATCTTGAGATAACCCCATTACAGAAATAAAACAAATATGTAAACATATCAACATACGGCATTTGAACCAACTTTTGAAACACAAGATTTTTTTTTTGACTTAATTACAACAGTTTTTGTACCTTAGTTAATTTTGAAAACAGCCTAATTTTTTATTAGAATTTGACTAAGGCTTATAAGGTAAAAGCTTGCAATTTTACAAAGTTCTTATTTTTTCCTGATTTTGACTTTAGCTTTTACCCCTTTTTAACAGCACAAGTTTTGCAGCTGAGGGAATTTTAGGCATTAGGAACCCTTAAAAGGTTTTACAATTATATATTTTAACCCCTTACCATAAGATTTAGATTGAGCACGTCGATTTTTTTTTCTGCTTAACCCTTAGTTTAGAACACATGGCCTATTCCTGGCTTAACAATTTGCTTTTTGATTTTAACTTGGTTTTATTTAACACTTCAATGTTTTTACACAGACAAGACAACTTGCAAACAATTGGTGGTTACCACACATGCACATGCACACATACACATATACAGTTGATTGATCTATCTTCAGTTATGATTTGACCCTTTTGGAAGGATAGAGGAAACTGATAGACTGAGAAAGGAAGGGCAATCCCCCCTAGGGCAAATAGCCCTGCTCGGCCGATTGGGACCTCGCCCTACATTTTTTCAGCCTGCACCAGCCTCTGTCCCCTGCCTGTCTTTTACATGAAGCATGGGTCAAGAGCTTTTGTTGAAAAAACCGCCACCTAGATTATGGCCGAATTAAGTTGTAAACTTAATGCTACTGTTTTATAGCTTTTAGTTTTGAGTTTAGCTTTTTTTAGTTTTAAGTTCTGAATGCACCTTAATGGCCTTTGCCCTAACTAGAGGCATAGTGAAGAGAGGCATAGTAAAGAAAGTTAAAATTAGTTCCGATGTACAGTTTTGGAGATAGATGTTAGTGAGGACAGGTTAGGCTGTAAAAACCTGTAAATTGAATTACTGCATTAATACCCTTTTGAAATTAATTACTACATTTGTGCCTTCTTTGATTTGATAATTTTGCACTGGACCTGTTAAGGAAAAACTGCTTTGTTAAGCCTACCGGGTAATTA
>JAJIBD010010889.1:0-47793 GCA_021461705.1 Cryptotis parvus
TTGCCTTGGTTCCCGTTGATGGAGTTTCCGCTCTTCCCTGGGGCAACTTGGGTCCGCTGGAGACGCAGGGGGTCACACACACACACCTGTGCGGGAGACAAAATACTGTTTTGAATACAAAATACTAGGGGTTAAACCCAGTATCTTCCAAATAAGCTGATGCTCAAAAAGTAAATAAATGTTTAATCAATGCATGTTTTGAAAATTATACTTCTCTAGTTGCTTTTTATATACTGCCTAGATTTAGGTGTTCACTTGGGGGCTGGAGATATATATGTATAATAGATAATAGATAATAGATAATCACTGTATCACTGTCTTTCCGTTCATTGTCGATTTGCTCAAGCGGGCACCAGTAACAGCTCCATATGGCCTGTCTTATGCAAGTAGAGCCCAAGGGCACCTGCTTGCTCCAGGAACATAAAGAGCCTCAAACCATTCCATCAGGTCATGGGAATGAGGTCTATAATTGTTACTGGTATCTGGCATATCAAATACGACACAGGTAGCTTGCTAGGCTCTGCCGTGAGGGTAGCATACTCTTGCAGTCATCTCTAAATACAGCATTTATTGATGAACCGTGCGGCCGCTTGTGGTCGCGCTTAGCTGAGCTGTGATAGACTTGTCTGCTGGGTGGAGTTTTGACGCAGGGGGAAGTCGGATGTGGAAAATGGAGGTCCTCATGGAGTGGGGTTCGTCTGGCTTGTTGTGAGGCTCTGCTGGGGTTGCGGGCCAGGGCTAGAACCTGCCATCCCTCCCGGGCACCTCATGAGCAGCTGGGCACAGTGAGAGCCAGTAGCAACTCTGCCCCATGTCTGTCTCTCAATAGATAATAGATAATAGATAATTATCTATTAATAGAAAATTATATTATCTATTATCTAATAGATAATAGATAATAGATAATATAATTTTTTTGCATGCCACTAACTCTCTAGCACCACCTGGTAAGATCCAGAATACAGAGCCAAGGGAAACCCTGAGCATCACAGAATGTGGCCTAGCCCCACTCCAAATTATATTTTAAAAGTTCAGTTGTTGATAGACAATTATTTCAGTCATGTATTTCTATCTATGTAAAGTATGTTTACAATTTCCCTTTTATCACATTTTAAACTGCATTCAAGAGAACATAATTCCCTTAAAGCTCATTTTCAGAACTGCCACTTGAGTGCTTTGTGTTTGTAGGCTGTTTTGTTTGAACAAGGCTTTTATACATTTCTAATTTATATTTCCTTCTTAACAATCCAATCTTGAATGTACTGTATGAAATCAGTAGCCTGAGAAAACTAAGAGGTGGGATGGATAGTGGAAGTTGTCTACAGAGGTCGCTAAAGAGAGTGCCTACCTTCCTAAGAGTGACTGTTGATGGCGTGGCACACAAAAGGAAGAGGTTTTGGGTGGAGGACTGGAAACCTTATCTCTGAGGGGAATCCCTCTCCATCAGCCATGCTTGTAAGTAGAGGCCCAGCACACAGACCCTGAGATGTCACCCTTCAGTCTTTATTGGGAGAAGTGGCAAGTTTCTTCTCTTTCAGTTTAGTTCACATGCGTCAAAACACATTTTCTGAAGTGCTGTTATACGTTGCCACACGAAACATTATGATACTCCATTTGGGTGCAGTGTTATATTTGAATTTGCCATATATCTGGTTCCAATCCAATACAGCAATAGGGAGAGGAATTTTCAGTTAGCTTGAATGGAAATTCTAGCATGACCAGATTTAGCTGCTGATTGGATGATGACAGTTGAAACTAAAAAGAAGCATAAGTTCTGGAGTGAATCTTTGTGGTAGATGGAAGGAAATGTTCTAGCAACGTCTCACGACATTTCCCAGCCTAGGGTCCTCAGGTCAGGTTAGTTTTTCCTACCTCAATAGGGCCCTTAATAAGTTGCTTCTTTTTTGGTCATGGCAGAGTGTTTTCCATGTTCTTGTTCTTAAGCTTATTGTATTTCTTATTGCAGTTAGGCTGTCCCCTGTCATAGCTTACAACTTACTCTGTACAGGATCCAACTCTGGGATGTAAGGAACTAAGGTTAATCTAGGGCAACTAAGGCTTAAGTCACCTAAGTATGACAGATGCCCGGAAGTAAATATTGCAGTCAATTAACTCACATATTTATCCTCTAACATAAAAATATTCAAAGGTCATATAGAAAAGGGAAAAGCAGTATTTCAATCATATATAAAAATCCAAAGCCAACAGAAGGTTCACCTTTGTAAGTTGCTGTGTATGTTGAGGGGATTTTTTGTGATGGACAGATAGGGGAAGAACACAAAGGAGAAGTGGGATAGGGTGTGCCCCAGGAACACTACAATGGGTGTAACCCAACAGTTCCACAAGCTTTTCCAGGATTGATCCCTGAACAGTCAGGAATAAGCCCTGGAGCACCACCAGTTGTGGCCCAAAACAAAACAAAAAAACAAAGTCATTGACCATCACAAAGTTTGAAGGTGTTGCTAAAAAGCACCTGTTGAAACATCACTAACAAAGCAACTAGAAGAAAAGATAAACGGGACTACATGAAACTAAAAAGCTTCTGCACCTCAAAAGAAACAGTGACTAAGATACAAAAGCAGTCCACAGAATGGGAAAGAATATTCACCCAATACCCATCTGATAAGGGGTTAATATCCAGGATATATCAGGCACTGGTAGAACTTTACAAGAAGAAAACAAACAACCCCATCAAAAAATGGGGAGAAGAAATGAACAGAAACTTCAGCAAGGAAGAAATTCGAATGGCAAAAAAACATATGAAAAAATGCTCATCATCACTAATCATCAGAGAGATACAAATCAAAACAACAATGAGATACCACTTTACACCACAGAGACTGGCACATATTCAAAAGAGCAAGAACAACAAGTGCTGGCGTGGATGTGGGGGAAAAGGGGACACTCATCCATTGTTGGTGGGAATGCCCGCTGGTACAGCCTTTCTGGAAAACAATATGGACATTCCTCCAAAGACTAGAAATTGAACTCCCATTTGACCCAGCCATATCACTCCTGGGAATCTACTCTGGGAAACCAAAAATACGCAGCGGAAACACCATCCCTACTTTTATGTTCATAGCAGCATTATTCACAATAGCCAGAATCTGGAAGCAACCAGAGTGCCCGAAAATCGATGACTGGATAAAGAATCTTTGGTACATCTACACAATGGAATACTATGCAGCTGTTAGGAAAAATGAAGTTATAAAATTTGCCTATAAATGGATGGACATGGAGAAGATTATGTTGAGCGAAATTAGCCAGAAGGAGAGAGACAGACACAGAATGACTGCATTTATCTGCATAACATAAATATATATATATGTATATATATATATATATATATATACATATTATGAAACCAATATCGAAGGTCAAGTGAAACATATATCAGGAGGTCTTCTCAAAGGTGGAAATTATCACAAACGTGTGGGAGTCAGAGGCTAGGTAAGACAGAAAATGGAACAAGGTGCTAACAATTGTTGAGGGTACTAATGCCAACCTAGAACTGAGCATTAAATAGAGGCAAAACCATACACATGACAACCCTTTAATGTATGTTCTGTAATCCATAGTCTGGAGGGGAAGGAAAAGAGAAAGAGGGAGAAACAGAAAGAAATAAAGAACCTGCCATGGAGCAGGGCTGGGGGAGGGGAGGGAACCGGGACGTTGGTGGTGGGAGATGGGCACTGATGGCGGGATGGGTGCTGGAACACTGTATGACCAAAACCCAAATATGAACTTTTTAGTTGTATATCTTTGTAATTGTAAAAATTAAAAATTAAAAAAAATAAATAAAAAGCACCTGTTAGGGGTGGGAATGATAGTACACACAATGGGGAGGGCATTTGCCTTGCATGAGGGCAACATGGGTTCAATCCCCGGCATCCCTGTGGTCTCCCATGCACCTCCAGGAGTAAATCCTGAGTGCAGAGCCAGAAGTAACCCCTGAGCATTGCTGGGTATGAGGGTAAAAGTCAAAATCAATCAATCAATTAATTAATATATAGGTAGATAGATAAATAAATAAGTATATAAATAAATAGATAAATAAATAAAAGCACCTGTTATTGGTAATTGCCTTGTGATTTTTATCTCCTTTCCCACCACAAAGGAAACCCTTCATCATCATGGAACCTGTTCATTTTGACCAATGTGCTTGTGGGTTGGAGTTCAAGGAAAAAACACAACCTTTTGCCAAGTTACAACAAATGCTGGAAAATGCTGATTCTTTCATCATATCCAAAAAAGCCAGATAGGTCAAGGAAGACAGCGTGTTTCTGAGGGTGCGTGAAAAGCCAGATCTACATAGCGAGCCTCGGAGTTCAGCTTCTGTCTTCAGTAAAAGAGGTTTAAATGAAATGACTGAATAACAAAGGCCACATAGAGGAATGGCTAAGCACGTGTCTGTATTAAGGCGATCACAATTGCTGTACTATGCTTTATCTTTGCCTCTGTTTTTGTTCATTTCTAATTTGGTTACATCGTTAATTCGATCCTAGCATCTTTCAGTTCTATGTCCAAAGCTATTGTATTGCCATTACATTGCTCACAGCCCTCCGCCATTGTCTTTTACAAAGTCATTACACTTTAGGTTATAGATTGGCACCAGCTGGATATTGAAGGTTTGGGTATACCTCCACCACCACCCCCGTTAGCCTGGTCTTCTCAGTTCTGGAACCAGGGTTTGAAGTCAGGTGATACTGTCCTTGTCCTGGTTTTATTTCGCTCACATACCATACATGTGTGAGACCACCAGTGCTCGTCCTTCTTCCTCTTAATTCACTCCCTGTGATAGCCTCGCACCCATCCAAGCTGAGAGAAATGCATGATTTCGTTTTTTTTTTTTTTTGCTGCTTCTTTGCATCTGTTTTCATGCTGTTAAATGGTTAGGCGTGAGAACTCTCTTATCTTTCTAGAAGAAGGTGTGATATTTGTCATAAAAGATTGGTTGAAACCACTAGAAAACCATATGTGCTAAGAATTTTCTATAAAAAAGCTTGTTTGGTGGTTGTAAGTTATGCAGACTTGATTAACTAGCTTGTTAATTTTTTGGGGGTTCACACCCGGCAATGCTCAGGGGTTGCTCCTGGCTTTGCACTCAGGAATTACTCTTGGCAGTGCTCAGGGGACCATATGGGATGCTGGGGATGACTCAGGTCATCCGTTTGCAAGGCAAACGCCCCCCCGCTGGGCTATCACTCAGGCCTCAGTTTGTTAATTTTTTATTTAATTTCTTCAATAACTATTCTTCACTACTTTCACTATTTATTTTCTTATTATTTCTTTAACAAGAAATGGTTTACACTGATCAATAGAGTGAGCTCTTTCTAATTGTGAAAGCCATAGATTTCTCTCTGTACTCTAGAATTGAGCAAAATATTTTCATATGTTCTGTAATTTTTTCAGTTAAAAATTTGAATGTCTTCTACTTTATATTTTGATCAACTGATTATGTTGACATTACCTAATTTTCACAGATTTAGATTTTTGAAGCATCTAATTGCTGTCGACTTCTAATTTTATTAAAGAGTCATTAATGAAAATATTCTGCATGATTTTAATCTTTTTAGAATATAGATACTTTCTTTTTGCTGAACATGAGCTTATCTCATTGAAATACTATGCAAACTTGTAAAGTTTGAGTGTCCTAGATGCTGGAGGGACAGTACAGTGAGTAGGGTTCTTGCCTCATGTCTAGCAGATCAGATTTGCTTCCCTGCACCAAAGAGTGTGTAGTTTCCTGAGCACTTCTCTGAAAAAACAGGCAGAAATAACTTTAGCCATCACTGGGCATGGCCCCAAAGATAAACAAATTTTAAAAAATGAGCATCCTGTGGTTATTGGAAACAGAGTTTTATAAATTTCCCCGGGTCAGTGTTGCTAATAGTGTTCATATCAGTATCTTTACTGTTATTTTAAATATATAATTTAGCAATTTTGGGGCCATTAATATCTACAGATATATCTATGTGTCTATTTTTCTCTAATTTATGTCAATATTAGTTTCACAAAAGCTGAATTGATTTTTAGTTATATAGCCATTTATAATTAGATTTTAAAAATTAACTTTTATTCTTATCAGTTATTTGTCTTTATTTCTGGTGATATTTGCCTTGCCATTGTCCCTTTTTTGGTATATATGTATACAGATACTCTCAATTCCTTATTGGTACTATTTGTATCATGCAACTTTTCCCATTCATTTACTTCCAATATATCCATGCTATTATAATGAACACACAAATGATAGAGAAGTAAATATGAATCTTTTGTCTGAGATATAAATAACCTCAAGGAAATCCATGCTCAGATACATCATAAATTACTTCTTTATTTCAGGTCATGGCAGAGCCTGACAAGTGACCCATGTCGTATTCGATATGTCAAAAACATAACAATAATAGACCTTATTCCCATGACCTGAATGAATGGCTTGAGGCTCTTCGTGTTCCTGGAGCGAGCAGATGCCCTTGGGCTACACTAGCACATGACAGGGACAATGGAGATGTTACTGGCGCCCGCTGGAGCAAATCAATGAACAACGGGAAGACAAGTGATACAAGTGACAAGTGTCTGAAATTGACATTTTTCCTAATTCATTTTTCAGAACAATTTTACAAGGAAAAGTATTCTGGGTTTATAACTTTTATCTTATACTAGAGAGATAGAGAGGCACTCTTTTTAGTCTCCACTTTCTGTGCAAATTCTACATATATTTAAATAAGCAATTGACTTTCCACCGTGTGAGTTTTCACTGCTTGTTTCCAAGATGGTTTTTTTCATTATTTTCCCCCAAAAGATTATAATGTAGCTTTATAATGAATTATTTCTGCCCATAATATTTGTTATTTATTTAAATGTAAAAATAGTATACTTTTTCAAATTTAGAAAATTTTGAGAATATCTTTCTTTAAAAATCTTATCTTGGCCTTTTTCTTTCTCCTTTTTGCTTGAGAAATCTACACTTACCTGAAACAATCGGACATTGCTCCTTTAGTCGCTGTAGATCTGTTTATTTCTTAATATTTCCTCAGATGAAAAATTTCTATTAATAGATTATTTTAAGTTTTACAGGATCTTTCCTCAGTCATGTATAAATTCACTATTGAATGTATTCTTTGAATCTTTTGTTTTAAATATCATATTATTCAGTTCTAGAACTGACTTCTAGGAAACATTCTTCTTTATGTTTTCTAATTTTCAGTTTAGATTTCCAATGTTTAGTTATTTGCATTTGTGATTTGTTTTTGTGTCCTTGGGCATGCTTACAGTAACTCTTTAAGTCCCTAATTCTAACATCTGGATAGTCTTGGATCTTTGCCAGTTTCCTGTTTTTTCCTTTGAGCATGAATTCTATTTTCTTTTCTGTCTTTAAGTGCATATTGACTTCAATCTGCAAATGTCCTGGTGTGAAAAATTTGCATTCTGTTACATTAATCTCTTGGGGAAGAACAGGCTCCTGGGTGTAAAGAGCAACACATTTACAAGCTCACCAGGAGTCTCCAAACATTGACTGGGTGTCTTGGAAGGAAAAGAAGTAGAAAGAGACACTCCACTGGAACAGAAGTGACGGAGTGGCCCTGAGATTCTAGTTTAATTCCTTCTATAATTAACAAAGGGAGAGTCATGGGTGGTCTGTCCTGGAAAGCTCAGCTCTTTTGGACTTTTTATTCTTTTCTATCCTTTTTGACCAACTTGGAACGGTCATGGTAGTTCGGGTGTGGAATGACTTAAGGCAGAGACTCTGGCTGGAAGGTAAGGGAAGTTCGGCTCTCAGCTTTATTGTGGGAGACACATTTCCTTGTGGAAAGGGATTTCAGATTATCAACTCTGCAAAAGACAGGGGCTTGGGGCCTTCCAGGAGCTGACGGTCAGTGGGGATGTACTTTTTCTGAAGAAAAGAGAAATGCTTCTTCTTCCTCCTCCTCCTCCCTCTTCGTCCTCTTCTTCCTCCTCGCCCTGCTCCTCCTCTTCTTCCTCCTCCTCTTCCCTCTCCCTCTCTCCCTCCTCCTTCTCCTCTTCCTCCTTCTCCTTCTCCTCTTAAAATTCTTGGTTTGTTTCAAATGACCAACTGCTTGTTGGACAACAGGATGAATTTTTTTGAAACTTCCACTACAAGCCCATGTTCTCCTTTGAGTATGTATTTCATTTCTTGTCTCTCTCTTTGCTTCTTGCTACTTTTTCCAGTCTGGAGAAGCCTGTATTCACTCTTGAACTTGCATTTCTTCACTTTATGTCCTCTCACATTTCTTTTTTTTTTTTTTTTTTTTTGCTTTTTGGGTCACACCCGGCGATGCTCAGGGGTTTCTCCTGGCTCTGCACTCAGGAATTACTCCTGGCGGTGCTCGGGGACCATGTGGGATGCCGGGATCGAACCCGGGCCGGCATGAGCCGGCCGCGGCAAGGCAAACGCCCTACCTGCTGGGCTATCTCTCCGCCCCTCTCACATCTTCTTAAGCAGGTTTATTTCAATGAAAACTTCACTTGATCACTTGAATCCCATTATTCATCGATTTGCTTGAGTGGGCGCCAGTAACATTTCCATTGGACCCTATCCCGTGCCAATGTAGCCCAATGGCATCTGGTTGATTCAGGATAAAATTAAAAACTAAACTTGACCTTAAGTGCTTGGAGACTGACATTAATATGTAGACTTTGGGGCTCCCTTCCCCCATCACTCTTCTTTGCACGATTTGCCTCTCATTTCCCTGTGCCTGTCCCACACTGCGTTTTCTGTTCCTTTAACCCAGACACGTAGTGTTTCCCCCAATTCTAAATATTCTTCCTTGCACATATTGGAATAATCCCTCAGAATAGAAACACCTTAGGAAATTGGAAATTGCTTTATTCACGGTAAGATTTATCCAGAGAGGCGCTTTTCTTTCAAGTGAGGCTTGATTCCCCCATGGCGGGGACTAAGCACTGCCTCACATGCGCCGGGCGTGTGCTCTATCATTGAGTCAAATGCCTGAATTTTAAAATAATCACTCCAGCATATTTAGTTGTTACTTGAGGGTTTAATATAGTGGAAAATTAATTGGCCATTGGAAATGGAATGAGACTGATAGCCTACCACAAATTACGTTTTCTCTAGAAAGAAGACAATATTTTAAAAATTTTTTTATTATACCACAGTAAAACATACAGTAACAAAGGTGTTCATAATTGGTTCTTGGTAATACAGTATCCCAGCACCCATCCCTCCACCAGTGTCCCATTTCCACCACCAATGTACCCCCACCCTCCCCGCCACCCCCCAGGCTGCCTCAATAGCAGGTACCCCCTTTTCCTCTATTTCTCTGTGTGTGTGTCTCTCTCTGTCTCTGCATCTCTATCCCCCAAAGAAGACAATATTTGTCCTTAACAAAAAAAGTTTTGCAAAATAATTTACCGTTTTCTGATCTTCTGGGCAAATATTTTGGTCACATTCCGTAGGAGATCAACCAATTCAATTTCCTATATTTTTCATTATCAAGGCCACTGAAAAATGATGGTATCTTGATTAAACTGTCTCTTCTGACAAAGCAATTGAAATGAAGAGCTATACGAGTTTTTGTTATATTGTGTGAAGAATTTCCATAGGTTAAACTGGAGATTTAAAGAACCTTTGTATTGTTTAAATCCTAGTCATATACTTGGGTGAGTTCTAACAAGAGACTTACAGACAACTTATATTGTCTATGGCCATACCACCCTGAACATGCCTGATTTAAAGAACATAAAAAAATCTGAAATTACCTGAATACACTTAGCATGTTTCCAAGTTCAAATATCTCATATCAGATAGCCACAACTCACCCAAAAACTCTGTGATCTCTAAATTTCTCAGCTCTCCTTGACAATTATATTAGATCTATGAGACTAATTTTTGACATCAAAACAGAAATATGACATAAGTAACTTCTGAGACAATGTATTTAATAATTATTAAGCTCTTTCTCTCTTCTTCAACCCTTCCTTCCCTTCCACCATATTTCTCTAAAATTATTTTATTTCACCAAAATTTTTTTTACACTAATTGTATTTATTCATTTGGAGTAAAAAGACAATTTAAGATAAACAATAAGAACAAAAGTCCCACATTTGCCTACAGAGATACATCTAGAAAAAAATAAAAGGTTACTAAGATAAAAATAGCTTAATAAGATAGCATGTGGATAGCTGGTCCAAGATTCATTATATTAATAAATAGTTAAACTCTGGGTCAAGATATAAAGAAAAAATATGTGATAAAAGAAAATGTTGGCATTGTAAAAAGAAACTACTCAAGTTGAACATGTACGCTTAGTTGTATATTATGTAAATAATTAATATTTCCCAATGATCTTTTAATGCAATAATAAAATTATAATGATTAATAAATGAGGAACAAGTCTGTTCTACTGCACTGGTTAAAATAACTTTGGAGAATTTAAAATGTGTGCATGTGGGAGATGGTATTTTATCCTAATATCATTTTTCTAAACTGTTTTGAGTTAAGATTAAATATAAGTTGAATATTAAAATATAAAAGTACAAGCTCATATATAACAGATTTTATAGTCAGAGATAGTACTACCCTATACTAAATATTTGTTTCAGGGATATTCCATTAACAGACATTATCTTAGCAATTTGCAAGGTCGAGTATAAATCACATAGCTAACTGACTATCTGGAGATTAATTGGAAGGAATGAAGATTTTGTCATTGCTTGAAAAGAAAATTGTAGCAACTAGGAAGAAAGAGACTTACTAGATAACAATTCCAAACTATTAGTGTTAGAACATGGAAAAAGATCAAATGATCCTGTGGAGCGAGGTATGAAATTAAGACCATTTATCAAATATACACACTACGACCTGAATATTAAAGAGGGCATGTATTCATTTTGGAAGGAGAATTTTTGAAATTAAAGCACCCCAAACTGAATTAGTTGCTGGTTTGCCTCTCAGGTCATGCCAGTTAATGGTTCTAGGTGGTGCCAGGATAGCACCCTGGCACCCAGGATGAGTCCGGGTAGTATTCTAACTCCTGGCTCCTCAGTGGGGATTCTACAGGAAAAAATCAGAAATCAGATAGGGGAGGACGTCAAATGAATTTTCAATCTTTCCCAAACCAGATTGTTTTCTAATGTCTTAAATTTCGTGATAATTAGTAAAAGATGTGATGACTAGTGAGAGAATGACTCAGAACTCATAAAATATTGAGGCTGTTCTGAAAGGAAAATAATTTTTTAAAAAAATTATTGTACTTTTTGGGTTCTCATGTTTCATTAACCAAACATATTATTTATGCTAACTTTGCTGCCCTATTTGTTAAATAGCATAAACGTTACATCAAATACATTTTGCATGAAAAATGTCATTGGAAATATTGGAATACTTATTTGGATGTACACAAACTAATTGGAATTCTCTAGTAGAAAACAAAGCCAGTCCCCAAAGCTGCCCTTTGATTTAGGAAGAATCCCCAGGTACAGTAAAATAAGGATGTAGATGGCCAGAGCCTCTTGCTGCCTCTATATTGTGTCTATTAACATGTTTGCAGAGCAAGTAACAGAACTTCCATCTAAATAGCAACAAAAATTGCTCTGTTGCCCAGTAAGAATCCCAGAACATGACAAGCACAGGTTTGATGGATTTAGTATCTGAGGCTCTTAGGAATCCAGATAGAATTCTCGGTGACTCTTCTGCACTTTCCCTTCATAACTGCAGCCTGGTTGAATGAAACAAGTGACTGCCTGCTGAAGCATCTGTGGATTTTAGTTACGTTTCCATACAACAGTGCTTAAGGTAAAAAAAAAGGAGCATAAGCACCTGTCTCAGATTGCTAATTAAGTGCCAGAGAGATAGTTCGATGAACTGGAGCATGTACTTCGCATGCAGGAAACCTGGGTTGGATCCCTGACACTAGACGTTACATGATCTCCTGAGCACCGCCCTGAACACTGATTTACTGATCTAGGAGTTCCCCGGGCACCACCAATGCGCCCCCTTCCAAACACACACACACACACACACACACACACACACACACACAGAGAGAGAGAGAGAGAGAGAGAGAGAGAGAGAGAGAGAGAGAGAGAGAGAGAGAGAGACTTTCTACAGCAATTTATGCAACAATTTATTAAGCTGTGTTGCAAAGGGGACCATGTTAGAAGGAAAAACAAATCACCAGGAAAGAAGATGGCATGCTTGTGATTGGCCAAATACCGGTTGGGTAAACGAAGTTCAATATCTGAAGAGAATCTGACTTCTCGTAGCAGAGTAAAATATGATGTGTCAGGAATGAGGTTGGCTCGGTAATGAACCTGTCTGCCACTTTCTCTGGGGCGAGGGTTCTTTGTCTGCTCTTCTATGAAATTGCCTGCTGGCTTTGTTCCCTGTGCTGCCATAATAAAGTACCACAGCCCGAGAAGCATAATGTTATAGAAATGAATTGTCTCATAGTTCTGGAAACCTGCAGTTTGAAATCAAGGTGTTTGTCAGGCCTTATTTTGGAAATTTTCAGCAGAATTCCATACAGATTCTTCCTTGCTTCGTGTGTTTGCCAGAAATCCTTTGTTGCCTCAACCTGTAGAAACATCACTCCGGTCTCTCCACTATGCCGTGGTGTCTCTGCCTTGTATTCTGACTTCCCTTATAAGGACGCCAGATGTACTGGAGTAGTCCATTAGACCTACCCTGATGACTTCATCTTAACTTGCTTATAGGAACAAAGAACCTATTTTCAAATAAAGTCCAAATATTTACAGGTGTGAAGAGTTAGAGCTCCAACATATCTTTTGGGGGACACAATTCAACCCACATTATCTATGTAATAGTGCTCTTGGGCCAATCAAACACTCTAAATTGGTCTCTTATTAGCCTTCCTGTCTGAAATAATCTTGGTAGCATATCAGTGTGGCAAAAGCACCCAAACAAGGTTTGAAGACTTGAGAAAAATACGACATTTTGGGGAAGTCACTTATTTTCTGTAAGTTGTATATAGATGTATACAGATGTTCATTTCCTCACCTGTACCCTTGTACAAATGCTCCAAGATGACATTCCCAGTCACAGGTAGGATTTGTCCATGCTCAGAAGACCCTTGGTTAGATGAATATATCTGACCACCACTTCCTGTTAGTGCTAAGTTTTGGAATCATTTGGTTGAGCCCTTTCTAATATTATGCTCTATAACATTAATCATAACATTACCCTGGGTGATTTGCTTAGAGAAAACATGAAGTTTCTATCCCCACAGTTATATTTCTCTGTTCAGTTTTAACTGTCCTGAAAAAGTAAGTTTCGATTTTTGTTCTTTTCCATTTCAAATTTCTCACCTAGAACTTAGTGATCTTGTCTCTATTACATTTTATTATACAGGGCGATGTGACATTGGCATTTTCTTTCATTTGCAATGTCTTTACTTAATTTAAAATGTTGTAGTTTAAAAAGGACTCATGATTATTGGTTGTGATGTTAAGTTATGAAAGGATTAGTAACATACAAAGATTTTGGTACAAAGGAAAAGTTATTATAGATGGAATTTTTGATGAAACTTCCCCAACTCCCAGTTACAGGAGCACGATGACTCAGAAGCAAAGTCATTTCTTGAGTTTCACTGACCTTTAATGACTCTAGTAGAGCCCAGTGTGTGTGTGGGGGGAGATGTGGGTGTGGGGTGTGGGTGTATGTGTGTGTTTGCAGAAACCAACACAAGTCTAGTTGATGTGCAATAAAATAAAGAACTGTTTATAATCCATGAATGCCATTACTCAAGCATATCCATTCCAGATAGTCAAAAGGAGTGGAAAAGAAGTAGAATAAAAGGGTGAGTTATCTGTGGTGCTGGGTCAGGAGAAAGGTCTGTGACTTTAGTGACTATAGTGAGTAATACACGTGTCTCATTTACAGCCTTTCCTCAGCTATTAGAACACACTCCCCTGTTTACAGATGTGTATCTGCAACATAGGCCGGGCCCTTTGTAGTCCCCTATCCTGGCATGCTGGAATGTTTGCTTCAATGCAGCATCACTCCGTCGGGTAGCACATAGGCTACTAACGCTGCGAAGTTTACAAAGAGGACACAGAACACAAGCACTTACATTAGGTCTGACTAAGGAGAATAAGGGACAAATAACATATTCCCAGAAGGTTGGGGATAAACACCCCAGAAAATAGTGGATAATTACTTCCTTTCAGAGAGGAGGTTCAGTATCTTCCGCAATAACAGAGCACACATAGTTCTAAAAGGCACTCCCTCATGCAAAAAATCATGTAGTAAAATTGTACAGTCTATAAAAATAAAGATAGGAACTAATTAAAATGGTAGTGCAGTTTTACACCTATTAATGCTTAAGGGAGTCATAGCGTCTATGGTTCAATTGGCAATTTCCCTTGAAAATGACTTGAAGTAGAGTTGTGTGAGTTCTGAAAGCAGTTCAGCTTGTAAGTCACTGCAAAGTAGTGGAACAAGGCTGACCTGAAATTGGATGAAAGTTATAACATCAAATGTGGGAGGATGTGGCCTTTTATTGACGCAGTGAGCCATACTGGCTAATAACAATTCAGAGATGTAATGGGGGCTGTGTGCAGTTTTCTGTATTCATCTTCTTTGTTTCTTATGGATGATACTGTGCATAATAAAATATTAAATTAGTGTTATGTTTGTCTTCAGCATACCTGGGCCGGATTGAAAAAAAAAAACTGCTGCAGGGTGGCTATCGATGATCTGGGCTGTGATAGTCTGGTCTGCTGGGTGGAGTTGTGACGAGAGGGAAGTCCGGATGTGGAAAATGGCGGGCCCCATGGAGTAGGGGAGGGTGGTCTGGCTTGTTGTGAGGCTTGCCGGGTGGCAGGCCAGGGCTAGAACCCGCCATGCCTCCCGGGCCGCGCAGTTCATCAATAAATGCTTTATTTAGAGGTGACCACAACAGTATGCCACCCGCACGGCAAGCCTGGCTAGCTGCTCGTGTAGTATTTGACATGCCAAATACCAGTAACATTTATATTAGGTCATTCCCGTGACCTAATATAATGGTTTGAGGCTCTTTATGTTCCTGGAGCAAGCGGATGACTTTGGTTTCTACTAGCATAAGACAGGACATATGGAGATATTACTGGTGCCCGCTCTAGCAAACAGATGATTAACGGGAAGATAGTGATAGTGATAGTGATGTTTGTCTTGTTTCCTAATGTACCACTCACATTGGAACAAAGTCATATTAAAAAAGAATAAGCATTATAGGATTTGAGTGAGAATGCAGATGGTAGGGCACTTGTCTCACACATACCTAACCAGGTTCAATCTCTGGCAGCCCATATGATCCCCCAAGTACTAACAAGAGTGATTCCCCAGTGCAGAGTCAGGAGTAAGCTTAAGCACAGCTGGATGTGGCCAAAGAAACCAACAAATAAATAAACAATAAATTTAAGGTTAAGAAACACAAGCATTTACTGTATTCCTAGAATAAGCTACATTTTCTCTCCAACCAACATAAGGTATTTTGTGGCAATACAATTTAATAACACTTTTCCCATTGGATACTCTATATTGAGAAATATGTTTTTGTCCGTAAATTGTGTAATAGTCATAAAGCAATGAATTGGATGAATATCCCAAGATGCAATTTTATATGATTGTGTGATATTACTGCCATGTATTGTACTATTTGCAACATTAAAAAAAGCAATAGGAACAATTGCTAAATTATCACAGTATCAGTTTAAATTAAGATTTATAATCTTTAAATAAATCCTTGCTAAATGACTATTTTCTAGAACAAATAGAAGAATTACACAATATAAAGAAAGTAAATGTTTGCTGGCATAGTCAAAGATCATTTCAGCATTTCCTTATTTAGTGTCTGCAAATATCTAGTTCTCATAAACACACCAGTTCTGTTGGATTACATCTTAGGGACTTGATCTTGTCTTAGCTTAAGTAATTGTTTAAATAAGCTATTTGCTATAGCTACTTTCTGGGATGTTTGAGGACTATAACTTTGTATAAAAATTTGTAGATTAGTTCTATTCATCTATTTATGTGTAGTGCCATCACCTAGAGAGTGAGAGAGAGACAGAGATAGATGGAGAGCAAGAAAGAGAGAGAGACAGAGAGATCCTGTATGTGGGATATAAAGAAGCACAGAAAGAGAACAAAAATTGGTCAGTCATCAGAACTAAAGATTTTGTCTACCAAACTATGCTTACATAGGGGCGAGGGACAGGGTGCTTGGGGTTCTTGGGGCTTTGGTGGAAGGAAACAGCCTTTCTGGTGATGAATTTGGTGTTAATATGATGCATGCCTGAAAAGTGTGATTTAACAGTATTGTAAATCCCAGTACTACAGTAAAAGTGGTTTTTAAAAAAATGGAGAGAGCACAATTCAACTCTAGTAGCATGCTGAAATTGGAAAGAAACAATTCAGCTACAGCAACATACTGAAGTGAAAAGCAGGCTCAGACAGAGATAGGCTTGGACTCGAGCATTTAGGCGCTTTCCTCACTCACTCCTTCCCGATGGGTAATATTCTGATTGGTTGGCTCCCCAGGATCTAGAGAATAGCCTTTCTATCTACAAGGCTAGAGGCAAATGTCATTATTGGAAGGTTGAGAGCAAATTTAAAGGGAATTATAACATAAGAAGATTAACTTTCTAATGTGCAAGGTTCCCTTGAGTCTCAAAAGGGGATGCTTTGAAACCAAGGTGTGCTGTGTGACTACTTTTCTTCCTGTTTGCCCTCAGACTTGCTTATATCCTTCCCCACCAATTCCTCTTACCTTAAATACCTTCACTCAAAAATTCTATCTTTCTCTCCCGTAAGAGTAGACCCATGTTATTTTGCATGAATCAGATAAATTCCAGAGCAATAGGTATTTGGTTCTAAGTCTTGATATTTTTCAGAACACTGAGGTAGAATAAGCCAGTTGTAGGGTGGTCATGGGAAGGAACTTTCTTCAATGTTATATTCAGACATTGAGTCTCAAATCTCTCATCTGTCATGGTGCTGCTCTCAATCAAATATACTCCAAAGGAGAGAGAAAGCAATGTATTATTTCTTGGAAGAATAAAAAAATCTGATGAACAGATGAGGATTATGAGGATTATGAGGATTATGCAAAAATGTTTCATTAGATTGGCAGAGGGATATGGTAGTGGATAGGTTGTAAAGGGATCAAGAAGGCTTCTTCCAGAATTAAGGGCTAGAGAGATAGTACAATAGACAGAGCATTTGTCTTGCTGTGGCCGACCCAGGTTTGAGTGCCTGCCATACAATACTGTCTCCTAATCACCACTAGGAGCAATTCCTGAGTGCACAGCCAGGGGTAACCCCTGTGCATCACCACACATGGTCCCAAAACAAACAAATGAATGAAACAAGAAAAAAGACTTAAGATTTTATTTCTGTGACCTTGGCTAGAATGTCCACTAAATTCTACTCTTAGGATTCGAGTCTTCCCCTAATGGAAGGAAACAGTGTGAATGAGTTAATTTTGTCTACTTAAGTGTAAAGTTAAAGTAGGAACATGATCAGTAGATCTGGGAATAGGAGGGTATGGAAGGCAGGATGGGAAGGGGCCATGGGATTATGGCGGAGGACTCGATACACTGGGAGAGGAATTGGTGTCACACTCGGCAATCACAAGGACTTCAATCCTATTGTCAACTATGATGCCTCAATTACAAAACATTACCAGTGGGACCAAAGAGATAGTTCAGTGGGCGGGACACTTATATGTGGTCCAGAGGTTCAATCCCCAGAGACACATATTGTCCCCTAAGCCCCACCAGGAGTGATTCCTGAGTGCAGCACCAGATGGGAGTCATTCCTGAGCATGCCATGTGTGACCCAAGTGTGGCCCAAAGAACATTTAAAAAAAATCTACCAACTTGTTACCATGAAAAGGAAAAGATGAATTTAATGTGAAATTTAAACTAAAACCGTTCATCACCCCACAGTCTATAAATTTTATTTTAGGGTAGGTATAAAATTTTTTAAATGATTAGAGGTATCTTTTTCATGCTGTAAAAATGTTCCCCAGAAATTTATTTAGTGGAGAGTTACTTCATTTAAGACTCCGGCGTATGTAAGTATCAAATTAAGGGTATATGGTTGAAATCCTATTCAATACAAAAGTCTTGAATAAAAATTAGATAATAATTTCCTAAATGTTCACTGTAATTACAGTTTTTGAATAACTTCAAGTAGATAATCTCAACTTTAATGACAGGACGCATTATCAAAGATATAGAAATACTTTATAGTAAAGGTTCACTTCATCTGGTATCCATCCCAATTTGTGTGTGCCTAGTAAGATGTTCTCAAACTGTAATGAAAATCAGACAGAACTAAAATGAAGAGAACTATTTGGAAATGAATATTAAAATTCACCATGGAATTTTAACTTCCTGGTTCCTGATGAAATAAGCAAGAAAAAGAGTCAAACATGAAAGAAAATTTTGAAGGAAAAATTACTAGTTGTCCAAATTATGGCTAAGTTTGGGCTACACAGGAGACCTTGGGCTACACAGGAGACTCGTAAATGTAGTATGTGTAGACATCAGATTGTCTGTAGCAGAGTGCTCATGATAAGTAAAACCTTTTTAACAGATTCTTTACAGCAATGGAAAATTATTCTTTAAAAATCCAAGACTTTCAAAATTTCCCCTTTTTCTTCTTAGTCTCCCTTTCTTTTTGCTTTTGATGATATACTGGGAGACTGTAGCATTCATCGGTACCTGATGGGGTTACTCATGGCCTAAGGCATTTGAATTCTGAATGTAAAATTGGAAAGGAAAAAAAATCCCTACTTGTTAATCCTCTCCTTCTACACGCAGTTGAGAAAAACTAAGTGGAAGGAACAATAGAATAAGTAATGAAATACCTAACTTTTCTATGTAAAAGTAGAAAATTTAGAAAAAAATAATTTAGGAGCTCCAGTGGTGCAATCGGTTAGCACGCAGTACTTAAATGGAAAAAATAATTTGAAAACTTTAGTTGTGACCTCGGGTACTGAGTGGGGAGAGGACCTTGGGATAAAGCGAGAGACCCTGACAGTCTGGGGTGAACACAGTGGAGAAACATTGCAAGTGTAAAATGATAATATCATGCTATTTTGAAAATCAAAATGAAGTAATAAAAGTAAAATAAGTAGGTATCATTAACAGTTAAAATTTAAATGGAAGACTAGGGAATGTAATCTTTATTCATCCAGAGAAAATAAGTAATAAATGCTACTAATTCCTATTTCAGCAACCTGCAATGAAGCCATAATAGCAAGTGTTTAGGAACGTTTATTATATGCCATTTACTGCAGAACTGCGGATAGCTGCATAACTCTATCATCTCAGAATTGGGGGTTGGAGCTGCCCACATGTATTCTCTCACTTTCTGGGGTTTAGCGCCTAAGCCTGGTTTAATTTGTTTTTCTGTTTCAGGAGCTTCAAATTCTCAAACTGGCTGGAGCATATTTGAGCGGGTAGGGTGCTCTCCTTGCCTGTGGCAACCCAAATTCAATTCTGGCACCCTAATAGGCCCCCAATCCCTGCCAGGAATGATCCCTGGGTGCAGAGTTAGGAGTCGGCCCTAAGCACCGTTGGTGTGGCCCCAAACAAAACAATAAAGGTACTGAAACCTAGGCTTACTAACAATTTTTTATCTACTTACTAAATATTTACTAACCTATTTACTTACTAACCTATTTATTTACTAACCAACAATAAAGGTACCAGGACTGAGACCTATGGTCCATCGAAGAGGAATCTGCTTCCAGGTTCACAGAGAGTTGGCATCCGTTGGTTGGCTGCAGGCAGACAGATTGCAGGCTTCAGTGCCTCCATTACTGAAGGGCTGGCAGTTGGCCCAAGATGATTTTCGCTTCCTTGTGTTGGCCCATTCCAATAAGGTCACTTGTTTCCTCAAAGCCAGCAAGAGTCTCCTCTCCAGACGCATGTTACAATTGTAAATAATATTATCACAAGTTTCTCATCTTTTTGCTCCACTTCAGTAAGTCAGGGACAAATCAAAGGTTCTTCTTGGGAAATTCTGTGAACTAACATAATGGAGCCTGTTATCATGATTACAAGGTTACTTGTAATCTTGAACAAGGTTGCAATAAGGTTGTAAAATGTGCCTCTATTTTACATAGGAAGAAATACTGTCCAGAGTGTGGCTAAGTTGTGCATCTGCACAAGTTGAAGTTATAATTTAGAAATTAAGTTTATTGTGTTAACCTATATTATTTCATAACAAAGTGTATTTCAAAAGGGGAAAATGACTTAATAAATTTAAAGCTCATATATTTGAGCAGAGTATTAATATACTCATTCCCTATTGTTTAAAATAGGAAATTATATAAGAAATATTTTTATGTATTCACACAAATAGTAAACGACCTCTCAACATAACAAAATTGAGCCTGGCTTCTAAAGAAACAATAGAGGGGGCAACACTTTCGTCTTGCATGCAACTAACTGACCCCATTTCTTTTGTTTTTTTAATTAAATCACCATGAGATAGACCTTTGCAAAGCTGTTTATGATTGGGTTTCAGTCATACAGAGTTCCAACACTCATTGCTCCATCAGTGCACATTGCCCAGCACCAGGGTACCCAGTTTCCCTTCCGCACTCACTGACAGCCTGCTCTATGGAAGGCAGTTTTCTTCTCCTCCTTCTCTGTGTTCTCTTTCTCCTTCTATGTCTTCTTTTCCTTCTCTGTATTCTCCTTCTCCTTCTCTGTCTTCTCCTTCCCTCCTCCTCCTCCTCCTCCTCCTCCTCCTCCACCTCCTTCTCCTTCTCCTTCTCCTTCTCCTTCTCCTTATTCTCCTCCTCCTCCTCCTCCTCCTCCTCCTCCTTCTTCTTCTTCTTCTTTTTCTTCTTCTTCTTCTCCTTCTCCTCCTCCTCCTCCTCCTCCTCCTCCTCCTCCTCCTCCTCCTTCTTCTTCTTCTTCTTCTTCTTCTTCTTCTTCTTCTTCTTCTTCTTCTTTCTTCTGCTTCTTCCGCTTATTTCTCTCTCTCCTTTTGTGCATTGTGGTTTGCAATATAGACACTGAAGGGTTATCATGTATATCCTTTTACCTACTTTCAATACTCTGTTCTAGTCTAGTGAAGTCTAGCATTATTATTTCCAACTTTCATTTTCAAACTGGTACCTTCTACGTTACCTACTTTCTGCCCTCCACACAGTTGTAGTAGCTTCCAACCATTGACAACTTTTCCTGGCCCCTGATTTCCCTGGGCTGACCCAATTTTTTCATTCTTTTGTCAGAGCCTAGGGTTCACAAATACCACCAGGAGTAATCCCTGAGTACAGAACCAGAAGCACCAGTGTGACCAATTACCACCAGCCCCCCAAAAAAACTGAGTCTTAAATAATTTAATGGTGTTTTGTATGTTTTTATTAATAAAATACATATTTCTACTGATTTGTTCACATATTTACATTACTTATATGATTAAAACTCTTTATATTAAATAGTTTCATAGGGAAGTAAACCGTCATTTTGAACTCTCACACCGGCCTGTCTGCATCTCAGGTAGCGCCCCTGGGGTGTGAGGCTGGCAGGGCGGCTACACGGCCGCTTATTAATACTAAAACTAGGAAATTCAACACCAAGGGAAGGTAATACTCTCAAGAAAAAAGAAACAGTACACTAGAGGAATCTATCCCTGAACACCGCAACACCATGGGAAAACAACGCAGATCCCCAGCTCGAAGAACAGATGAAGGAATCGACCGTGAAGACTCAAAAAAGAATACAGATGTGCATGATCTCTCTGACAATGAAATTAGAGAAGAAATTGGTAGGATGTTTAAGGAGCTCAACGAAAAAATTGAGCAGATGTCCAATAAAATACAGGAGAACATAAACGAAGCAGTTGAAAGGGCAGTCAATAAACTACGGGAGGAAATGAGAGCAGAAATGAGAACCATGCAAATAGAAATATCATCTCTTAAAAATTCAGTAGATTAAATGAAAAACACAATCGGGGCTCTCAACAGTAGGATGACAGCAGCGGAAGAGAGAATCAGTGAGACTGAAGATGAGCTGCAGAAAGCACTCAGAGAACTACATAAGATGGAAAAAAGACCAGAAAATGGATCAGCAACGGAACAGAGAACAATGGGATGAAGCCAGGCGGAACAACAGAAGAATCATCGGAGTCCCAGAAGGACAGGAAAGTAACCCCAAGGAAATTAAAACAGTTAAAAACATCCTGGCTGAAAAGTTCCCGAGTGAAAGGATGAAAGCATCCAGATCCAAGAATCCCGACGCGTACCAGCAAGAAGAGACCCCAATAGAAAGACCCCAAGACACATCCTAGTCAAAGTAATGGATGCCATAGACAGAGACAGAATTCTTCAGGCAGCAAGATCAAAGAAGGAAATTGTATACAAAGGAGCATCCATTCGACTTTCAGCAGACTTCTCAGAAGACACCCTCCAAGTCCGAAGGCAGTGGTGGGATATAGTAAAAAAACTTAATGAAATGAATGCCTCAGCAAGAATTCTTTATCCAGCTAAACTCTCACTCAGATTTGAAGGACAGATAGACAACTTCTTGGATAAACAACAGCTTAGGAACTTTGTAAAATCAAAACCAACCTTAAAAGAAAGACTGAATGATCTACTATAAGATGAGACATAACCCAAAAGAGCAACCAACCTATACAGAAAGATGGCACAAAATCCCATGACAATAATCTCTCTCAATGTCAATGGTCTAAATGCACCAGTTAAGAGACACAGAGTGGCAAAATGGATCAAAAAATTGAATCCGACATTCTGCTGCCTTCAAGAAACACACCTGCACAATCGGAGCAAAGACAGGCTCAAAATAAAAGGCTGGAAAACAATCCTTCACTCAAACAACCCATCCAAAAAGGCTGGGGTAGCCATACTGGTATCTGACAACATAGACTTCAGGCTGAAGAAGGTCAGAAGGGACAGTGAAGGTCACTTGTTAATAGTCAAGGGATGCATATATCAGGAAGAAATCACGCTATTAAACATTTATGCACCTAACAAGGGGCCAGCAAAATACCTAAAACAACTACTAATAGACTTCAAAGAAGACATAGACAGCAATACAATTGTAGTTGGAGACTTCAACACTGCTCTATCAATCCTGGATAGATCAACAAGATTGAAACTTACCAAGGAAATACTGGCCCTAAAAGAAGAGATGGAAGAAAGAGGGCTGGTAGACATATACAGGACATTTCATCCCCAAATAGCTGAATACACTTTCTTCTCCAGTGCACATGGAACATACTCGAAAATAGATCACATGCTGAGCCATAAATCATACCTCCATAAAATCAAGAAGATAGAAATTGTGCCAACTATTTTTTCAGACCATGAGGCACTGAAAATAGAAGTTAATTGTACACAAAAACGGAGACCAATACCAAGTACCTGGAAACTAAACAGCTCACTGCTGAACAACCAGCAAGTCATAAAAGAAATCAAAGAGGAAATCCAAAGATTCCTTGAAACAAATGAGACTGAAGCCACGAATTACCACAACTTGTGGGATAAGCAAAAAGCAGTGTTAAGAGGCAAGTTCATAGCTCTTCAGGCATTCATCAGAAAAGAAGAAAAGGCCATCATAAACAGTCTGACTTCCCAACTTAAGATCTTAGAGAGTGATCAACAAAAGGAGCCCAACCCAAGCAGAAAGAAAGAAATAATAAAACTTAGAGCAGAAATCAATGAGATGGAATGTCAAAAAAACAATCCAGAAGATCAACGAAACTAAAAGCTGGTTCTTTGAAAAAATAAACAAGATTGACAAACCACTTGCAAGACTTGTAAGAAAAGGAAAAGAGAGAACCCAAATAAATAGAATCAGAAATGAAAACGGGGACATCACAACTGAAAACACAGAAATTCAAAAGATCATCAGAGATTACTATGAGAGCCTGTATGCCACGAAACAAGAGAACCTAGAAGAAATGGACAAATTCCTGAATTCCTATAGCTTCCCAAGGCTGCAACAAGAAGATTTGGAATACCTCAACAAACCTATCTCCATCGAGGAAATAGAATCGGTAATCAAAAGTCTCTCCAAACACAAAAGCCCAGGTCCAGATGGATTCACCAGTGAATTCTACAAAAGCTTTAAAGAGGACCTACTCCCAATTCTTTTTAAGCTCTCCAACAAATTGAAGAAACAGAAACACTCCCAAATAGCTTTTACGAGGCACATATCACCCTGATACCCAAAGCAGACAAAGATGCCACAAAAAAGGAAAACTACAGACCAATCTCCCTAATGAATACAGATGCTAAGATCTTCAACAAAATACTAGCAAGTAGAATCCAAAGAGTCATCAAAAGATTATACACCATGACCAAGTGGGATTCATCCCGGGAATGCAAGGATGGTTCAACATTCGCAAGTCAATCAACATAATACATCATATCAACAAAAAGAAAAATAAAAACCATATGATCATATCAATAGATGCAGAGAAGGCATTTGACAAGATTCAACACCCGTTCATGATGAAAGCTCTCCGTAAAATGGGGATTGAAGGAACCTTCCTCAAGATAATCCAGGCCATCTACTACAAGCCCACAGCGAGCATCATTCTCAATGGGGAAAAACTGAAAGCCTTCCCCTTAAGATCAGGGACAAGACAAGGCTGCCCGCTCTCACCACTTCTATTCAATATAGTACTGGAAGTACTTGCCATAGCAATCAGGGAAGAAAAAGACATTAAGGGCATCCAGATAGGAAGGGAAGAAGCCAAGTTATCACTATTTGCAGATGACATGATATTATACCTGGAAAACCCAAAACTCTCTACCAAGAGGCTCCTAGAAATAATACATTCTTATAGTAGAGTAGCAGGGTACAAAATCAATACCCAAAAGTCAATGGCCTTCCTATATGCAAACAGCGAATGAGAAGAAAGGGACATTAAAGAAACTATCCCATTCACATTTGCACCACAGAAAATCAAATACCTAGGAATCAGTTTGACAAAGAATGTAAAGGATCTCTACAAAGAAAACTACAAAACGTTACTTCAGGAAATAAAAGAAGACCTGAGGAAATGGAGACACATTCCCTGCTCATGGATTGGAAGGATTAACATTATCAAAATGGTAATACTCCCTAGAGCTTTATACAGATTCAATGCGGTCCCTATAAAGATACCCATGATGTTCTTCAAAGAAATTGAACAAACACTCCTGAAATTTGTATGGAATAATAAAACCCCACGAATAGCTAAAGCAATCCTTGGGGAAAAAGAAGATGGGAGGTATCACTTTCCCCAACCTCAAGCTCTACTACAGAGCAGTTGTAATTAAGACAGTGTGGTATTGGTATAGAGACAGACCCGTAGACCTATGGAATAGAACTGAGTATCCTGAAACGCACTCACAAATATACAACCACTTAATCTTCGATAAAGGAGCAAAAAATATTAAGTGGAGCAAAGAAAGCCTCTTCAACAAATGGTGCTGGGAAAACTGGGCAGCTACGTGTAAAAAATGAACTTAGACCTCCTTCTAACGCCATGCACAAAAGTCAGATCAAAATGGATTCTAGATTTCGGTATCAGACATGAATCTATAAGGTACATAGAAGAAAACATAGGAGAAACGCTCTACGACATCGAAACGAAAAGTATCTTTAAAGACGACACACCACTGACCAAGCAAATGGAAGCAATGATAAACAAATGGGATTATATAAAATTGAAAAGCTTCTGCACCTCAAAAGAAACGGTGACCAAGATACAAAGACAATCCACAGAGTGGGAAAGGATATTCACCCAATACCCATCTGACAAGGGGTTAATATCCAGGATATATCAGGCACTGGTAGCACTCCACAAGAAGAAAACAGCCAACCCCATCAAAAAATGGGGAGAAGAAATGAACAGAAGCTTCCCAAAAGAAGAAATTTGAATGGCCAAAAGGCATATGAAAAAGTGCTCTTCATCTTTAATCATCAGGGAGATGCAAATCAAAACAACAATGAGGTACCATCTCACACCACAGAGAGTGGCACACATCCAAAACAGCAAGAACAGCCGGTGCTGGTGTGGATGTGGGAAAAAGGGACTCTCATCCACTGCTGCTGGGAGTGCCGACTGGTCCAGCCCTTTTGGAAAACAATATGGGCATTCCTCCGAAAGCTAGATATTGAGCTCCCATTTGATCCAGCAATAGCACTCCTGGGAATATACCCGAGAGACCGAAAAACACATAGCAGAAACAATATCTGTACTTTTTTATTCATCTCTGCGCTATTCACTATAGCTAGAATCTGGAAACAACCTAAATGCCCTAGAACAGAGGACTGGCTAAAGAAACTGTGGTTCATCTACACTATGGAATACTATGCGGCTGTCAGAAAAGATGAAATTATGAAATTTACCTGCAAATGGATGGACATGGAGTCTATCATGCTGAGTGAAATTAGTCAGAAGGAAAAGGACAGATATAGAATGACTGCATTCATTAATAGGATATAAATAGATACCAGTGTTTTACTAAATATGGGAAATGGTAATGGCAGATTAAAACTCACCGATGAATATAAACAAAGAGACTTAAGTGATAAACTATAAATATCTGCAGGGCTAGCCACAATGTGTAAAATAAGAGGGAGAGAGATGCAGAGACAGAGAGAGAGAGATAAAGAGAGAAAGAGAGGAAACTGGGGTACCTGCTATTAAGGTGGCCTGGGGGGGAGAGAGGGAGGGGTACATTGGTGGTGGAAATGGGGCACTGGTGGAGGGATGGGTGCTGGAATACTGTATTACCAAGAACCAATTATGAACACCTTTGTAATCGTATGTTTCACGGTGGTATAATAAAAAATAAAAAAAAAAAAAAAAAAAATAGTTTCATATATCAAAGACAGACATGGGGCAGAGCTGCTACTGGCTCTCACTGTGCCCAGCTGCTCATGAGGTGCCCAGGAGGGATGGCAGGTTCTAGCCCAGGCCCACCACCCCAGCAGAGCCTCACAACAAGCCAGACGACCCCCCACTCCATGAGGACCTCAATTTTCCACATCCGAACTTCCCCCTCGTCAGAACTCCACCCAGCAGACCAGAATATCACAGCCCGGCTCACACGGCTGCTTGCGGCCTCGCAGTTCATCAATAAATGCTAGATTTTGAGATTACTACAAGAGTATGCAACCCGCAGACAGCAGAGCCTTGCAGGCTACCCATGTCGTATTTGGTATGCCAGATACCAGTAACAATTATAGACCTCATTCCCATGACCTGATGGAATGGTTTGAGGCTCTTTATGTTCCTGGAACCTGAAGGTGCCCTTGGGCTCTACTTGCATGAGACAGGTCATATGGAGATGTTACTGGTGCCCGCTCCAGCAAATCGACGATGAACGGGAAGACAGTGAGACAGTGATCAAAGACATTTAATTCTGGACTAAATTTAATTAAAATTTTCATTACACTAGTTTTAGCACTCAATTTTGAACCATTTTCCATCACATTTCTAAAAAGAGGTAAAACATACTAATGATTAGATTTAAGGTGAAAAGATGGTGTGTGTAGGTCATTGAAATCGTAAGAAAAAGCTTATTTTGTAATTCAATTGAGTTCTATAGATTGAAAGTAGTCTAGCTTCATTCTGGAGTTTCTGAATCCCAACTCAGGGTGCAGAATTAAGTTCTCTTCCTTTAATATATGGACCTCTCTCTTTCTCCCCTCTCTTCTCCTTTTCTCATCTCCACCCTCTCATGTTTCCCATATAAAATTATTTACTTCATTAAAAACAAAGCAATATAAAATGGTAGAGGTAAAGTTAGGATATACTATTACTTGTTTTTATTTTATTTTATTTATTTTATTTTATTATTTTTTACTTTTTGGGTACATCTGACTATGCTCAGGGGTTACTCCTGGCTCTACACTGAGGTCTGCACTCAGGAATTACTCCTGGCGGTGCTCATGGGGACCATATGGGGTGCCAAGTATTGAACCCACGTCAGCTACATGCAAGGCAAACACACTATGTGCTCTTCTCTCACTCCGGCCTCAAGTAGATATAATATTACTTGTTTTTACATACCCACCCTACTAAGGTCTAGTACTCATTAGAGAAGGACTTTCAGTATTTGCCCAAATAATCAGTAGCACAGAACAAAGACCATCATCTACAATGAAGGTTTCTTTCATTAGGTGTCCAGGGGAACGAAGGACATAGCAACTCACATACTGAAAGGGCATAGAGAAGTATTTGATATATTTAGGCAAATATTTTATAACAAAATAGCAGGACAAAAATCACCATTATGTTGAACAGTGGGTAATAAATTATGTATCATAGCAACTAAATCTTGGATTTGTTCAGCAATTTGTTTGAGTGTACACAGAAATTGTGCAAAACAGAGCCAGAATTTTAACACTGGGAATTGGGTCCAGTAAAATCTTTTCCATTGCTTCTAAACCTTGTTGCTCTTTAGAATCACCTAGACAGCGTTGCTGTAATATAAATATCTTGGCAAAACATGAGACTAATTAAATTATAGTCTTGTGGCTTTAGAAATAGGTATTTATATGTATTTTTAAAGTGCTCAAAGGAATTTAAACATGCAAGGAGGATTGAAAATCAAGGATTTGAGTTATATATTGTCTAATACAACAATATCTTAGTAAATTGTACATTCTCTTAAATTGTCTACTTCTTCCATGTTTTATTTGTTTCTGTGTTTTTAAATTTCACAGTTAAGAGAGTTGAGATATTTTATGTATTTGGGGGAACAAATTCATTTGATTTCACTATGAACTCAAGTTCCAATGAAAACTATCAGACATAAATAGATAACAGAATGTGCTCTCTTGCTCTTCCTGGTAAATTTGGTTTTACATAATTTATTGCTTAAAATAATGTTTCCTTTCTCTTGGGGTCCAAATTCAGGTCAGTTTAAAACTGTAAAAAACAAGAATACTTTTCTACCAGCAGAGTCTATCAGCGTTCTTGTGTTTTAATGCATGTTTTAATACTTTACAAAATGGACTTAAACTGTCCTAATTATTTTAGGATTAAGGTCCAAGTTAATAATTTGTTAAATTCAGTTAAAGCTGCAAGTTTAGGACATTGTCAGAAGTTAATTTACCTCATATCTTAGTAGATCAAATTATTTCATGGTCTTCAGATAAAAGACTCATGTTGATCATATTCAAGAAAACTCTAGTCTTAGAATAAGGAGTTAGGGGCGAGAAAGATAGTGCAGGGGTTAAGGCAGCTGCTTTGCACAAATCCAACCTTGATACTGCATATGGTTCTCTGAGTACCACCAGGAATAAAGCCAGAGCAGAGCCAGGAGTAAGACCTGAACACCCCCAGTTAATGTCCCAAAACAAATCAAAGGGAAAAAATTAAAAGCATGAAACTAGTGCTTTTTCTAATTGACTGGTATTAAGGAAATTAAAACCAAGTTTGCTTTAAGTGTCTAACTTTGAATATGTTATTAAATATATACCAGGCTCTAGGCTTTATATTTTTCACTTATATCTTGTCGGGGAGCCATGGGGATCCCCAACAATACCAAAGAACGAGTTCCCTTCTACCTCCAAAGCTGGCAGGGAATGGATGAAAACTCAGGGATCCGGCGCAGTTTTAAAAGGCTTTACTATCACAAGTTGATATATGCAATCCAAGAACAAGAAAAAAACCCAGATTTGGGGTTCCTGGCTGGGCCCTGGCCACGTGTAGTCCAAGATGGCTGCCACCACATGTTAAAGCCCAATGGAGAGGAGATGCAGAAAGCCAAGGGAAGCCAAAATGGCAAAGGGCTATTCTTCTTTCTCCCAGCTTATTTTATAGATAGAAATCCACCAAAACTTCCCAGGTTGGTGCATCCTGGTCTGGGCTATCCAGAGATTAAGGTCCAGGCAATTGGCCCTTTTGAAATGTATATCTTCAGGTGGGCCTTTTGGCTTCACAAATGCAAGAACAGATTCAAAATCTTCCTAACTGAGCTGGGAGGGGCTGCAAGCTAAGTGTATCTGGAGCTTAAAGTAAGGTATGTCACCCAACTATATCTCATTAGTTTTTTACTCATGAAATTTTACTTGAGATGTTTGCTTTGGTTTTCCAAATGTTACTGTTTCTTCTTTTATGAATAAGACAACATAAGTGGCTTACTTAGGTGGGCATTGACAGAGACAGATGGATTGGGATAGGAAAATCTCAATAACAGAGGTTATGCTTTTAAAAATATTTTTATATGACTGCTTTAAAACTATCTTTGTTCTTTGGATAAAAACTAGCTCATTATCAGAAAGTCTAAGAAGAATATTTTTTAAAGCATGTAATTTAAAAAAGAAGATTGTGGGTTAAGAAAACATATTTGAAGAATTTGACCAAACTTGAACCGTTCTATAAAGTTCTCTTTCATTCCTAAAAATTCTCAAACATACCCACAATGAAAAAATATTTTGTGGGGGTTGGGGCTCCACACAGTATCTGTTCAGGAACAACTGCTGGCTCTGCACTTAGGAATTACTCCTGGCAGTTGTTGGGGATCATATAGAAAGTTGAGAATTGAACCTGGGTTGACTTGTCAGTTTTTTTTATTGAAAGCTTGGTGTAAAGACTGGTCTAAATTGTTGTTTTAGTTAAAATTAAAAAATAGTAAACCAGCATTGCTACCTTGGTTTTAGATCTCAGAGTGATATGTGTTAGTTTTTGTTGGTGGCATGGAATAAATTGGATTCTAGTTTAGCTTAGTCAAAAATTTAAAAAACAAAAAATTAGTGGGCTCTATACCTAGGAAAACATTTTTAACCTCTTTCCCTCTATATTTCATGCCTTTGGTGTTTTGGCTTTAGGAGGGTCTTGGTATGGGATGGGTGCTCCCTGGCATTTAAGTCTTTGAGTTATCACACGTTCTGGTTTGCTTAGGACAGGCTTATGTGAATATAAATAGTTTTACCTTTCCCTCAGAAATCTCCTATTTGGACGTTAAAGTACATGGTCACCTTACTATATAAACTTTGTGACCATGAAGTTACAAGACTGATGAGACTCAGCACAACTCCAGTTTAGATTCACAGTGGATGTTTACCAGTGAGAACCTTCTCTCCTCCGTTGAATGGAAACTTAGCTCCTATGACCCTTTTCCACTCTGAGGTTCTATACTTACATGATGTTACAATTCAATTACAAGACTGTTTTTGGTATGAGTATTCCAAGACTGGGATCACTACAACTACACTTATGCTGATGGATGCATTTGAATTTTTGGTAGGTGTTCAAAAATTCTTTGACATCTTCTCCAATCTTAAAGCTATGGATTTTTCACTTTCAAGGTAGTGGAACTAAATGGGTTCCTAAATATTGCTGAACTACCTCGATTCAGTGCTCTCTTATTCAGTTAGTTCCACAAGAGACACTCATAAAACCTATGCCCTATAATGCTCTAAGAGTTCCAGTCTGCATTCATTTGTGGGAAAAATATGATACTAATACCCAAGGTCAGGCCAAACATGGACCAGGAGGACAACAGTGGGTGGAATCTACAACAAGTGGGTGTGAATCAGAGATTAAGTAAGACCAAGAAGGGACCAGTGTGCTAATAATTGTTTGAAATGGTAACGCCAAAGCAGAACTGAACATTGAACGTAGGCAAAGGGATATACATGATAACCCCTAAATGTATGTATTACATACCACAATGTGCAAGAGTATGGAGAAAGAGAGAACAGAAGAAGGAGGAGGAGGAGGAGGAAGAGGAGAAGGAGGAGGAAGAGGAGGAGGAGGAGGGAGAGGAGGAAGAGGAGGAAGAGGAAGAACAAAAAGGAGGAGGAGATGGGGAAGGAGGATGAGGAGGAGGGGGAGGAGGAAGAGGAGGAAGAGGAGGAAGAAGAAGAAAGAGGAGGAGGAGAAAAGAGGAAGAGAAAGAGGAAGAGGAGGAGGAGGAGGAAGAGGAAGAGGAAGAAGAAGAGGAGGAGGAGGGGAGGAGGAGGAGCAGGGAGGAGGAGGAGGGGAGGAGGAGGAGGAGGGATCAGTGTGCTAATAATTGGTTCTTTCTCCATCCTCTTGCACAAGGTGGTATGTAATACATACATTTAGGGGTTATCATAAGGAGAAGGAGAAGGAGGAGAAGGAGAAGAAGGAGAAGAAAGAGGAGGAGGAGGAGGAGGAGGAGGAAGAGGAAGAGAAGAAGACGAAGATGAAGAAGATGAAGACGACGAAGATGAAGACGAAGAAGATGAAGACAAAGAAGATGAAGACGAAGACGAAGAAGACGACAACGAAGAAGAAGACGAAGAAGACGAAGAAGAAGACGATGAAGAAAAGAAGACGAAGAAGACGAAGAAGACGAAGAAGACGAAGAAGACGAAGAAGACGAAGAAGACGAAGAAGAAGAAGAAGAAGAAGAAGAAGAAGAAGAAGAAGAAGAAGAAGAAGAAGAAGAAGAAGAAGAAGAAGAAGAAGAAGAAGAAGAAGAAGAAGAAGAAGAAGAAGAAGAAGAAGAAGAAGAAGAAGAAGAAGAAGAAGAAGAAGAAGAAGAGAATTCTGGGGACACTGGTGTTGGGAAATGTGCACTGGTGGAAGGGGGATGGGTGCACGTACATTGTATGACTGAAACCCAATCATGAACAGATTTTTAATTGTACATCTCACAGTGGTACAATAAAATTTAAAAATAAATAAATAAGAGTTCCAGTCCATGACAATGAAACTCTTTCTGTCTTATTAGTCCAGGCTGAATCAGGCGCCGGTCCTATGTATTAGCTTCTCAGAGTTCACTAGAATTCTCATTAGACCTGGGCATGGAGTCAAGGATTCTCAGGATGGCAACAATAAATTGCATATTTTAAAAGAATTTTAAAGAAGTAATCTGGTAAAAAGGTCAACGTTGCTTTGGATATTATACTTTACTGTTTCCTTTGTGATATCACCAGAGTGATAGTACTGTGGGAGGGCACTTGCTTATCCACCAGGACTGCTCTAGGCTCAGTGCTCAGAGATCATTCATAGCAGTGCCTGGAGGAATTTAGGATTCTGGGAATTGAGCCTAGGCTTCCTTGGAGGAAAGAAAGTGCTTCAGTCCTTTGTACTCTTTATCCCACTCAAAAGTATCTGTGCATTCTCTTTGTTTGCTAATTCTGTTACTTTTGTCATTTCTGTGCCTTTTTTAATTGATTGACTATGGGCTACATTTCCCTGACTCTGTGCTTTTCATTAATTAATTTTAAGTGCACATTAGTTTTTTTATAGGGTCACTCTTGGTGATTCTCAGCTTGGTGTTATAGGCATGATGGTGTGGTATGGGGTCAGTGGTGTTGGGAGCTACAAGGGCCATTCCCGGCCATGCTTGCTGTCCTGCGATGTGTTGAAGATAATCCCCAGGACTTTACACATATTAGGGAAGTGCTCGACTAGCCTTCCTCCCTGATCTATCTTCCTAGCCCCCGTGTATTTATTTTTTCACTGGATGCCATTCAATAGCTTTCATTTATTTCTTATTTATGCACTTCGCATTGCTGGTTTTCTGGTTTTGTTATATTACTTTGTTCTGTTAAAATAATGCCAGTACATACTTGATTAACCTACAGACAGTTTCATCTATTTAATTCTTGCTTTAATACCCAAAAAAGATAATTTCTTATAGTATCACCTATCCTGTGTCTACTTAGCTCTGCTTCTAGAACATGACCATTTCAGGCCATCTGTAGGTTGTGCTGTGCGCCTAGTGAATCCTCTCCCCTCTGACTTGTAAGAAGTCAAATCATATCCAGTCCGTGGTTTGGGAATTTTTACCCTACATTTCTCTGATAGTTGTGCTTTCAAAGGAAATTGCGTGCTCTCAAGTTTCATAAGGTTTCAGCTTGTGCATCTATGAATTGAATCAGATATTCAAGAGAGCCCTCTGAAGCCTTTATAGCTGTTGCTTTGCAAGGTTCTCGTTCTGACATTCTGTCCCATAAATTCTTGACCCTTTGACTCAGCTCTCAAAACTCTGATCATTGTCCTCATTGCCCATTGAAATACATGGGCAATGTTTAGAATTTAATTCCCTCACTGCGGTCTTGAATTTTCTCTGGGAAGGAAGTTGTAAGGGTCATAGTGCTGACTTTGATAGTTTACTTTTTTTCAGGAACCACAGTACTTCAAAGTGATTTATCTAATCTCTGAGTATAGTGATTGTCTTTATTTAATTTTTCTACTGATTTAGAGTAGGAGTGTAATTCTGAACTTTGTTACTTATACACTGAAGAGGCGCTGTCAGTAATTTTGAAAATAGCATTTCTTTCAGAATTTTAAAATTCTGTATAAGCCTAATAAATGCAATCAGATAAGTTTTATTTTTCTTTCAACACAAAAGGATGTTAACATCTCCTTGTTATGAAAATTTGCTTGAGTACAGTTCATTATTCAGATGATTTTCTACATTTTGCTCATCTCAAAACAATGTAATTGCTTGGTGCATTGGATGGAATTATTTTATTTGATTTTTATCACTGTGCATCTCATTCACCTGACAAAATAAATTTTCACCAATTTTGTGGCTTATATCTTGTGTGATTCTAATGTATTATTTTAAAAAAGTAACTCTTGATTCTTTCATCTAAGTTATTTGCAATACCATAGTGGAAATAGTATTTCCTAAGTTTTCTTTTAAACCCTGAAATCCTGAAATTATAAAACATTCAAAATATTGTTCATGAGAAGCCTTTCTCTAAAAGTGTTTACTTTCATAATTTCTAAGATTTTTACATTAAGTGGGAAAGTTAGTCACTTTTTATTTTCATGAAAAATTAGGAAATTCGAGTTAATTTTCATGAAAATTAGGAAATTCAGCTGAAAATAGACATTTTCTTTTATATTTGACCTTATATCACCTTAAGGTTGTTCGAAGACTCAACTAACTTTCTACCTCACATCAGGTGGATATATGAAGGATCTGATATATGAAGGTTTACTTCTAGTAGTAGAAACTTTTCCTAACACTTCAGGATTCTTTGTGTCCCTTGAACTCATTCAATAAAAGGCAAAAGTATTTCCATAACCCCCATCCTTATGCTCTCCATAAAATCCTTCACTGTTTTGAGGAGATAGAGTGATAGTATAGTGTGTCGGCATTTGAGTTGTGTGAAGCTCATGCAAATTTGATCCCCAGCATTCCACATGGTCCTGCAAACACCACCAGGAGTAATTCCTGAATGCAAAGCCAGGAATATCCCCTGAACATCACTGGGTATGACCAAAAAAAGACAAAAAAAAATATAAAACACTGTTTTGAAAAGTATGCTCTTAAGAATGCTTTCACTGGCAAAGAAGTGTTGGTTAAAGAGTTAGGGCAAAATAAATGATGGTGTACATGTATAATATACACCCCCTACCTCCCCTCTTGTATCTGCTCTAACCAAATGCTTAGCTGAATAGTCGTTCAGCAGGATATTGAAGAAAACAGGAGGAGCTTCAATGAGATGCTTGGTGGGGACTACTCCTTATAGAATAGGCATATATACAGAGAAGCCGGACTATTCACAATAGCCAGAATCTGGAAACAACCAGAGTGCCCGAGAATTGATGACTGGATAAAGAAAACTTTGCTACATCCACATAATGGAATACTATGCAGCTGCTATAAAAAATGAAATTATAAAATTTGACTATAAATGGATGGAAATGGAGAGGATCATTGAGTGAAATTAGCCAGAAGGAAAAAGACAGACATAGACTGACTGCATTTATTTGCATGACATATACATACACACATATACATATATATACATACATATATATATATATACATACATACATACATACATACATACACACACATATAGTATGATACAGATATCCAAGGTCAGGCAAAACATGGATCAGGAGGTCTTGTCAATAGGTGGAATCTACCACAAACGCATGGGAGTCAGAGGTTAGGTAAGACAGAGGAGGGAACAGTGTGCTAACAATTGTCGAAAGTGCTAATACCAGCCTAGAACTGAGCATTGAATACAAGCAAAAATATACATACAATAACCTCTAAATGTATGTACTGCAATCCACAGTGTGTAAGAGAAGGAAGAGAGAAGAGAGAGAGAGAGAGAGAGAGAGAGAGAGAGAGAGAGAGAGAGAGAGAGAAGAGGTATAGAACCTGCCATAGAGGCAGGCTTGGGGAGGGGAAAGGCATGGGGACATTGGTGGTGAGAAATGGGCACTGGTGGAGGGATGGGTGCTGGAATACTGTATGACCCAAACTCAAACATGAACATCTTTATAATTGTATATCTCATGGTGGTAGAATAAAATATAAATCACTATCACGATCATGATCACGATCTTCCCGTTGATCATCTATTTGCTAGAGCGGGCACCAGTAATATCTCCATATGTCCTGTCTCATGCCAGTAGAGCCAGGGGCATCGGCTTGCTACAGGAACATAAAGAGCCTCAAACCATTATATTAGGTCATGGGAATGACCTAATGTAATTGTTACTGGAATTTGGCATATCAAATACAACACGAGAAGCTTGCCAGGCTTGCCGAGAGGGGAGGCAAACTCTTTTAAACACCTCCAAATAAAGCATTTATTGATGAACTGCGTGGCAGCTTGTGGCCGCGCGCCGGGCTGTGATGGGCTGGTCTGCTGGGTGGAGTTCTGACGAGAGGGAAGTCCAAATGTGGAAAATGGCGGCGCCCGTGGAGTGAGGGTGGTGGTCTGGCTTGTTGTGAGGCTCTGCCGAGGTGGTGGGCCAGGGCTAGAACAGGCCATGCCTCCCGACTGCCTCATGAACGGCTGTGCACAGGGAGAGCAAGGAACAGCTCTGCCCCCATGTCTGAGAGACTCTGGACCAGCATACCTGGGCCGGATTGAGGAAAAAGCTGCTGTAGGGTGGGTGTCGATGATCCGGGCTGTGATGGGCTGGTCTGCTGGGTGGAGTTCTGACGAGAGGGATATGATGAGAGGGAAGTCCAAATGTGGAAAATATAAAAAATGTCCAAAATATAAAAAAAAATAAATAAAAATAAAATGGGCTCTCTGGGGCAAGAGAGGTCGTATAGCAGGCAAGATACTTGCCTTGCACTAGGCCACCCTGGTTTCCAACCGCAGCACCTCTTATGGTTCCCCTGAGTCTACTAAGAGTGATCTCTGAGTGCGAGCCAGGAGTAAGCCCTGAGTATCACCAGGTACAACTGAAAACAAACCAAAAAATGGGTTTCTTGATTAAATAGAAGATGGTCCTTAACGGATGAAGCAAAAAAATATCAGAACTTAGCTTTCAGACGAAAAGTAGATGTAACTTCATAATAGACTGTAGAATCAGAGGAGCAAGCCCAACAGGCTGGTCCAATGAGTCATTGATGGCTAATTAACTGTGGGATCCTAAGACCAAAGTTTTCTCTTTAGAACCAAAGGTAGTTATTAGCCTTCTAAGGTTGTGCATATGGTCTCCAAGCTCAGAGGATGTGCCCCCAATTCTCCCACCCTAAAAGGAAAAAGATATGTCCATTTTACATTAGGAATATTATCTGTCCTGTGTTCTTGACCTGTCCTTACTCAATCTTTCTTGAAACTTCTCCTTTCTTTTATTGAAGGCCGTTCCTTTCACCCTGTCTATGTCATGGTTATTCTGTGTCATAGTCAAGTTCTGTCTTTTCTAATTCCCTTTGAAGGCTTACCTAAACTAGCTGATCCCATATTTTCAAGTGTTCCTGAAAAATACAAAGATCATTCTTTGATCTTTTTCTAAAATTAGAACCATATCTAAGATATATTATTGATGCCAGAGAAATAATTTCTACTTAGAAATGTTTTAAAATTAAACTGTAAAACTACTGTGAAATAACTGGTGGCTCAGTAGTCAAGTCTCTTTTCAAAGGGAGATTCTATTTTTCTTTGCCCATATTGATTTTCACATTTTCACATAAAAAGTATTAGAAAGCGATTCTTATGGGCTAGTTTAAGAATGACTTGAGTACTATCGATAGCACTGTACCATCTCCGAGCATAGGGGTTATCCCGCTTACAAATCTGAGGATAATCTCTGACCACAACCACCTCTTGTGGCTCCATATCCCGAGCGCATATCCAGGGGTGATTCTGAGCACAGAACCGTGTTCACACCTCTCTCACCATCCCCTGGGCCCCCAGCCAAAGAAACAAAGACATGGTTGTTTGATTTGTTTAACATCAGATACTTACAATTCAAAAATGCAACCCCGTTTTAGAATTTAAATTTTAACTGTTAAGGAGAACAAATATCTCTTAATTATCTCAGAATTTTATAGCTGGGAAGAACTTTAAAATGCTTCTTTTTTTTTTTTTTTTTTTTTTGCTTTCTGGGTCACACCGGCGATGCTTAGGGGTTACTCCTGGCTCTGTACTCAGGATTTACTCCTGGCGGTGCTCAGGGGACCATATGGGATGCCAGGGATTGAACCCAGGCTGGCATGGGCCAGCCAGCGTGCAAGGCAAACGCCCTACCCGCTAGGCTATTGCTCCGCCCCTAAAATGCTTCTTAAGCAGATAATCAAACATTCCGTTGGGAAAGGCTAGGCCCTGCACTTGCGATTTTATAGAAAAAGATTGAACAGTGGGACTAGGAAATGAAAGAGCAGGGAAGGTAAGAACACGGGCCCATTCCCTAGAAGGATGGGAGGGGTAGAGCAGTGTCTATTACTTGGGCAGGCAGAACATGGGGAATAGATACGGGTTGTTTTCCCCACGGCTGAAACTCTAAATCAGCCTTCAAATCTTTGCTCAAATATTACCTCTCTACTAAACTCCCTTCAATCTCCACAAGGGGAAATTAATGCTTCACTTCTCTAGACTAAATATGTGGCTTGTGGACTTTTGATGTTACATTGACCACATTGCAACTTAATCAACCAGATTTTCATTCCTGTTGGTCACAAATAACTAGTGAGGCTGACGGGGCTGGCACACAGTGTACACTCGACACATCTTTGCTAAGCAAAGGTTATTTTGGAAAATTTTAGATTCTAGCAGGTCTATTAAATTTTAAAGTCACCCCTTTGTGTATAATAGTTTGAAAGGCATCACTCTCAAACAGTGGGTTTTCTGGCAGCACTCATGAATTTTTCCTTTTTATAATCCCATATGCTGATATTTGCAGCATTTTTCTTTAAGTTAAGGGAATCAATGTGCTCGCAAATTCATTTGTACTTTGATCATCAAACTGTAAAGCAATTTGGATGATAAGTACTGTGGCTCAGAACAGCATTATTACGGCGTTGAAGAAGACTGGCAGAGATAAAAGCACTGCTCGCTTGTCAACGTGACCTGTTGAGGCAACCTGTGATTTGCGTGAGAGGTTACAGAGGACTTGAACATTTGTACCTTTGAGAATTTTCTAGAACTCCAGGAGGTTGGAAAGTTTTCTTGAAATTATGCAAGTAGAAAGGTGGAGGACAATCACTTTTCAATTCGGGACTAATGGATTACAGATAATACTGAAAAGTCCTAATAGCTTATCTGTGACCATTGTCATTTTGTCAAATAATTTGTGTACCAATTTTAATATTAGGACGTTGGCACTTGTGATTTTTTTAAAACAAAAATGTCATTTTTCCCCTTTAAAGTCATACACATGTTTCCAGAAGATTAAATTCAAGGCGCAAACATATTTGATACCACATAACTTCTTCTAATACAAAAGGAACATTTCTGAGTTTTTGAACAGTATCATTGCTTTTAAACACTGACACTAAGTGCCCAGGAATGAATGAAGACTGTTAGGGGTGGTGAAGGTGGGCTGGGGTGTGCCTCAGTGGTAAAGTACATGCCTAGTTCCAGCCCCAGCATGGCAACAATAAACAAATATCCTAAACCATTTTTGATTAGAAATGATTGCTTTTTAGCCATAGAAGTGACATTTTCAGGAGAGATACGGTAGGAGGTACATAGGAGATACAATGGCATCGTATTTATTATCTTGGGAGAAGTTAGATTGGACTGTCAGAAACGTGGTAAAACTAAGTGCAGAGTACTGGGGAGAAGGAAAGTCGAAGTAGTTTGTGTGGCTTGAGGTTCAGTGACTGAAAGGGACAGGATGGGGAAGGGGATCTTTCCTCTTTCCTCTTCCCTTACCCCTTCCACACACACTCCCACCCCATACAGGACAGCATTTATTGACATCCCTGCCTTTCTGAGGGGCTGATGGTAGACTGTGATGGTAAAACAGACACAGAACATGACCTTAGAGATTTCATTTGAGAAATCAGGTATTCCTCAAACTGTAGATTAATCACCTGATTTTTCTTCAGATATTTCAGATGCTTAAGCGGACGAGGGGATTTTTACTATGGTTGTATTTCACATTTCTAACTTGAAAGTATTTTAAGGCAAGAAATGCATCCTTAGGAATTCACACTGGATAGTTTTTAGCTGCATAGAGTTTCATCTAATTGTAGAGCAATACGAAATCTCTAAGAGCAATAGGAAATGAATAATTTTTCAGTAATTTCCTTCCTTCCCTTCTTTCTCCCTTGTCTCTTCCTCCATTCCTTATTTCATTCTTTCCTTCCTCCCTCCCTCCTTTCCTTCCTTCCTCCTCCCTCCCTTTCTCCCTCCCTCCCTTCCTCCCTCCCTTCCTCCCTCCCTCCGTTCCTTCCTTCCTTCCTCCTTCTTTCCTTCCTTTCTTCCTTCCTTCCTTCCTTCCTTCCCTTCCTTTCCTTCCTTCCTTCCTTCCTTCCTTCCTTCCTTCCTTTCCTTCCTTCCTTCCTTCCTTCCTTCCTTCCTTCCTTCCTTCCTTCCTTCCTTCCTTCCTTCCCTTCCCTCTCTCCTTCCTATTTTCCTTTCCCCCCTCCCTCCCTCTATTACTTCCTGTCTCCTGGATTATGATGGGGTTTGCTTTTGGTAGTGCACTGTGGACCATGTGGTGCCAGAAATCGAACTCAGGCCTTGTGCATTCAGAACAAACACTCAGTTCTTTGTGCTATCGTTCTAGACATGCTCAGTAATTTGTGTACTCCAGTATCATTTTCCTTTTTTTATGTTTGTTTGTTTGGTATCATACCCTGCAGTTCTCAGGACTCTGTGTTCAGTATCTCTCCTGGTGGGGCTCAGGAGACCAAATGGATAATGGTGATCAAATTTGGTTTGGCTGCAGGTAATGTCCTATCTCGTCAGTCCCTGCAGAGCAGCTTTTAGAGCATGGCATTGCTTAAAATTGTAGATCAAATGCTGTCTCCTTTTATTTATTGTCCCATTAGAAGCATATCACTCTAGATTGGCCCTTGTCAAAGGAGGCATATTCACCTTATCTGAGTAGTTTAGTAATTGCAGATTGTATCTCTCAATTCAGCAGATACTTGGCCTGTTGTCTAGAGGTTTGAGGTGGGGAGTGGAGTGCTGAAATTTATGTTGTTATAAGAATACCACTAAGTGATTCTGATGAAGAGAATCTCAGTACCACGGTTTCACAGACCACAGATAACTTATACCATTATATTACCCAATTGCATTCTATCTACTATGCTCATCTACATATAAATTTAGTTTCGTACTTAGGGTACACCACACCAAAAAAATACACTTAATAGAAGGCAATGTTTGAATTTTCTGTATGCCTTCCTTGTGACAAGTAAACTTAATCAAGGTAATTGGTGCCTTCAAAAAAAAAACAGTTTCTTAATCAGATTTCAATGTGCTAGCAAGATAAGAACAAGATGAATGAACCAGTCAATAGTCCTGTTATAGCTATTTTTTATATTGCCACAATATAAGAGTCATCAAAAAGATATCAGAGAAAAGAATTGCTAAACAATAAGTTTTCTACAATATTTGATCATCGTTAATTAGTGTTGAGAGAATCACTCAGCGATAATAAATAAAATGTAGACTATATCACTGGAAATGAATTTTTTATTCAAGCACATCTACATAGTAAATGACTAAATTAAAGATTTTAGAGTTTCCAAGAATTTAACAAAGATCTCAAATATATCACTCATGCATTATAATAGGATTTTACAAAAGCTTAAGCAGTTCTGTTACTAAAATCCAAAAGTAACAACAAAACCTAAAAGTACATTCTTATATACTGGCTGGTACACATTATTTCTCAGTTAATAAAATTCTCAATTTCAGTTCCTGTTAACTTTTATTCTTCATTGTGTTATGTTACCTGAGAGAGTAGGAGATGATGGAGGAAAAGGGAAGAAAAGGCACCAAAATGAAAACCCACATAATTAACTCTTAAGGGTCTTGAATGGGGAATGATGCAAAGAAGACAGTCAAACGCTAACATAATTATTTCCAGCAGAAGTGGAATAGCATAGTCTCAAGGGGACTGGAGTAGAGACAATATATACAGTTTATTGACTGAGTTCTCAGGAGACTTGAAAAGGCTCAGCTGATTGGAAATTAACAGGGTTGAGAGGAAATTACTTCTGTCCTATTGAATATTCTCTTTTATTTGTATCTGGATTGAATTTTTGAGTAGTAGTTTGTCTTAGGCAGAGACAAGAAAACAACAAGACTTTTGCAACTTGGGCACAGGGAAGGTTATCTGAGGGACAGTCTGAAGTGGGGAATGGTTTGAGTGAAGTACAGAATCAGCACTGGCCACACGGAACGTGCAGCCTCCTGAAACAGCAGTGCCAAATGTGATTATAGTGAAGACTCTGATTTAGGAGAACTAAATGAGACTGTCGAGCTGAAGGGCCATGTGGATGAAAGAGTTAGAGTCCAACCTCCTAAGATATTCTGTCAATTGCCCAGATAATAAGTTGAATTCTGCGTGTGGTTTTGCTAGAACAACCACTGTTTAAAAATTCATAATTTGCAGAGCTGTTTCCAGTCCCCAACCAGGCTAAGCCAACTGGGGCACCCTAGAGGGGGATGGGCGAGTCCTCAGCCCATCCTAAGTTTATCACCCCGTTAAAAACTTTGAAGGGGCTGGAGCGATAGTCTGCTGGGCAGGGCATTTGCCTTTCATACAATCGATCCATGGCATTCCATATGGTCCCTGAGCACCGCCAGGAGTAATTCCTGAGCACAGAGCCAGGAATAATTTCTGAGCATGGCCAGGTTGTGACTCAAAAAAGAAAGAAAGAAAGAAGGAAAGAAAGAAAGAAAGAAAGAAAGAAAGAAAGAAAGAAAGAAAGAAAGAAAGAAAGAAAGAAAGAAAGAAAGAAAGAAAGAAAGAAAGAAAGAAAGAAAGAAAGAAAGAAAGAAAAGAAAGAAAGAAAGAAAGGAAAGAAAGAAAGAAAGAAAGAAAGAAAGAAAGAAAGAAAGAAAAGAAAGAAAGAAAGAAAGAAAGAAAGAAAGAAAGAAAGAAAGGAAAGAAAGGAAAGAAAGAAAGAAAGAAAGAAAGAGAGAGAGAGAGAGAGAGAGAGAAAGAAAGAAAGAAAGAAAAGAAAGAAAGAAAGAAAGAAAGAAAGAAAGAAAGAAAGAAAGAAAAAGAAAGAAAGAAAGAAAGAAAGAAAGAAAGAAAGAAAGAAAGAAAGAAAGAAAGAAAGAAAGAAAGAAAGAAAGCAAGCAGTCACAACGCCTATCCTGTAACAACATATCAGTAATTTCTTATACAACAGCTTAATGACTCAATGACTCCATGGTAAAATTGAACAATCTTCACTAACTTACTTCTAAGAAAACATTGCTTGATCATTTTTTGCAAATTATCTCTAACAACCAATATAAAATAAATGATTTAGGGTCTGCTATAGGAGCAGGTTTAAGTGGTTTTTGGGAAAACTGGAAATCACCTGTATCACTTGTATCACTTGTCTTCCAGTTCATCTATTTGCTTGAATAGGCACCAGTAACATCTCCATATGCATGCTAGTATAGTCCAAGGGCATCTGCTTGCTCTAGGAATACAAAGAGCCTCAAACCATTTGTTCAGGTCATGACAATGAGGTCTATAAACTGGAAATAATAAGAAAAAAGATTGAGCAACCAAATACTGGCTTGAATTTCATTAAAGTTGAGTATTCAAAGCTTGCTCACGTAATTGGAGTGGAGAGGACAAAACCTTTAATTAGGCCTGGAATTTTCTCCACTTGTCTCTTTGGAAAACTCACTGTTCTTCTATTGCTCTCCAGCCTTGGTAATAGTGGCATGAAGTTGCAATGGTGGTGGGACTGAGGTTGCATATTTGTAACAAATTAACATCAACAACTTATGCACTAAACACTATTAACTTTTTAAGGTTAACATAGGCATACAGATACACAGATACACAGGGCAGAACTGCTACTGGTCTTTGTTTCTGTGTTTATCTCTCTGTCTCTTTCTCTATGTCTCCCCCCTTCAACTTGCCCTTCATAATCATGTGAATACATTTCTCTAAATAAAACGATTTTACTTCAAACATTTCACTACTAACTTCATTATGCCCCACCTCCCAAATATCTAGAGACTTTTGTCCGTTGTATGTGTATACGCAATCACACAATACACATGTTGTAAAATGAGTGCCTAATAAGTTTACCTTGCATCCATTATGTCATATAGAAACAGAAACAGAAAAAAAATTTCCCATTGTGGTAAGAACCCTGCACAATTTCCCACATGTTCAAGTCAGTTTGGACAGCGCCACTCTCATTTCCTGTTCCCCATGGATTTTTCATATTGAAATTGCTTTTTATCACAGCAGCCACTACCAACTAGATTCACAAAGGCATGATGTCATTAAAAGGGTAGATAATCAAATGTTGAATCTGTGAACTAAACCCACGCTTTACTTTGTGCAGTGTCTAGTAAAAAGTCAAGCATTTTATCCAAACTGTGTTGAGTTAGGATGCTGTTTTTTTCCTTCCAAATTTAAAATATGCCATAAGGGATCATTTGAATTTGGTGGGATAGCCTGGGTGACTGAGAGCATACTTTTGCTTAGAACCATATGAAAATTTTCACTTGTGCTCTATGTTTTATAGTATCGCGTCCAATAAAAGCATTATCCAGTATGAACATAACTAAGTAGTCCTTTTCAAGCTCAAACCAAGCAGAAAATTTCTAAAGGCGATGTTAAGGTTGCTTTGAATATTAAATACTTTATTTTTAAATGAATGCAATAGCCCTTAATGTTAAAGGAAAAATAAGTAATTCATTGACTTTCAGTATCAGATGCTCTTAGCAATTTTTAATTATTTCCATTTTGAATTTCTTCCCAACTTTCTTTCAGTGGTTAATATCTGCTTTTGTAGTCTTATGATCTAAAAAGACACTTAATAAAATTTCAATCTTCATGGCTTTATTGACATTTTTGTAATTAGCACAGTACAACATTCCCTACCACACCCCCAGCTCCAATCATACTCCCGCCTCAATTCTGATCATCCCCCTCCAGTCCCCACAACACACCCTACAACACACTCACCAAACCCTGGGTAGAATTCTGCACCTTAGATTTTTCCTTCCAGACCAAAAATCATTGCTGTATAGTGGGGGGTTCTTTCTTGGAGAGGGTGTACCTGACTCCAGTCTATCTGGAAAATCCGTAGTATCTTGTATGATCATATTTGAGGCAACATCCTATGATTACACCAAGTTCTTTTATAGTCTTTTTGTTGTTGTTGTTTTGAGGCCACACCAGGTTGTGCTCATACGGGGTTCTGGAGTTGGGACCCAGGTGGGCTACATGTAAGACAACCACCTTCCCCACTCTACTATCTTTCTGGCTCCTGATTAATCCAACTTTTTGGTGTAGATTCTTGCTGTGAGTTAGGAGAACGCTGGCAGAATTTCTCCTAGTCAGCCGCCTTTGCCCTGATTCCTCCTTGTTAGCCATCTTGGTCCCGATTCCTCCTAGTCAGTCACCTTGGCCCCGATTTCTCTTAGATAGCAATCTTGGCCCTGATTCCTCATTTGCTCATTCCTGATTATGGCATTTCTTATAATGCCATAATCAAACCAGTACCTATATCCATATATCCAAAATCCAGTGTTAGGTGAAGGAATATGTGATCTCTTGTTTCCCTTCCCACTTCTATACACAAGCCCTTCTCCCATCAGAGGTGGCAAACCCTCCCCTTTGTATCCTGATTGATGTTAGAACTTTTTTTTTTCTTTTTCCAACCAAAGAATGATGTAGGAGAAATATTCTCCTTAACTTAAAAAAAAGAACTCCTTAAAAGTTAAGGAGAACTTAAAAGCTTCAAATATAAGAAAACCTTGTTACTTCTACCTGGGATAAAGTTTATCTTTAGGGAAGTCCAGAATCATGTCATAAATTCTTGTTACTCTGAGACTGCCAGGTGCAATGAGAGAAAAGTATCAATCAGCTTCTAGCAACTATGTCCAAGCCAGCTAAGGCTCTGGGTGTGTGAGTGGACATATCATCTTGGAAGATAATTAGACAACAATAGCTCCTCAGTTGATGCCACATGAATTCTAACTGAATCATCTTTCTAAGCCTTTCCTGAATTTATGGCCTACAGTTATACTTTATAAATAACTGTTTTATTAAAACATTAAGTCTAGGGAGGTCTGTCAAGTGTCACTAAAAGTATCAGATGTTCTGATCATTTTCAGTGATAAGAGTGGTGTCTTATGAGTGTAGAAATAAGTTAACTTGTTAGCTAAACACAACTTATGATTTACTATTGATTAAAACTCATTCTCTAAAAGTTTGTGCAAACTTATAGAAAATGAAGTTGACTTTGTCCAGTAGATATGCAAAAGTTTTTGTCTGGTGGAAAATATAAGTTCACACATTGTGCCTTTATGGGATAGCATGTTAATAACCAGCTTATATCTAAAACATGAGTCCTATTCAAGATTCTTTCTTATAATGATTATATATAATGATTATATAATTACTGTATGTCTTTGAGATCCTATTTTGAACCAGCTTATTTTGTTACATTGGATTCCTTATTATTCATTACAGACATTGTTAATGTATGCTCATTATATAACCTGCCTAAAAAGAATCATTTCAACTTTGAAGATTTAATCTGGACATATCTGTTGGCAAGTGAACATTTTCCGCACAATGTCAAACAGTAGTATCCTAGTCAACATAACGGTGAAGGATACACAATAGTTCCTACTGCTGGCCAAGCCAAGACTCCACAAATCATTTCCCTAATTTACCCTGACACAGCACTCATTTCAAAAAATAAGCTTTCCTTCTGATGACTCCCAAATTTATTATTTCATTGTCTCCCCAGAGACTATCAATCTGTTTATGGTAATCCTCTACTTAGACCTCCATATATTCTCAGTAGCATAGAGAAAATCAGTGACAAATCTCTCTGTAAAGTCATCTTTATATACACACTGTCTCTCTAGCATAATTCCTGCAGCGAATTTGAGACTAAAGATTGATTACTAAGAGTTATGAGTAATTATTCATTTTTAACCAATAAACAATCATAAATTTTGAATTAAATTTTTCTCCCTCACACAATTTATTTCATACCTTGAGATTTTTTCCTTTGAGTAAGTCATTTCACAATCTCCAAAATGGTGCCTAAAAATTACATAGACTTCTTTGACATCTCAGAAGTTCTACCCATAGTAATTCAGGATGAGAGAGCTTTGATTCAACTCACATTTTTTGGGGGGGAAAATTAAACTTGTTTTGAGTTTATGATTCAAAACTATATATTTAATTATGTCTCTATATGCTAAAAAGGATAAACACTTATTAAATAAAATTGGAATTTTGAAAGGGGTGCATGCTTCCTCTTGAGCCATGGGCTTCTGTGCATGTTTCTGATAATCAAATGAAAATTTGCATTGATTAAATTCTGAATTCCTATAAAAATGTCCCTTCCTTTGTTCTGCTTTAAAATTTTGAACTGTGAGTCATTTGCATTTAAATATCCTTTTTAGATTTTATTCCTCACCAGCTTCAATATTCATTCGGTTGAGCACAAAGATAAAAAG
>JAJIBD010010890.1:0-29750 GCA_021461705.1 Cryptotis parvus
GCATATGTTTAGCAGTGTGATTTCTTCCTGGTATACATACCCCTTAATTATTAAGAAATGGCCTTCATTGTCCCTTTTGACCTTTTCAGCCTGAAATCTATATTGTCAGATACGAGTATGGCCACACCCGCCTTTTTGGAGGGGTTGTTTGCATGGAGAATGGTCTTCCAGCCTTTGACTTTGAGTCTGTGTTTGCTCTGGTTATTCAGATGTGTTTCTTGTAGGCAGCAGAATGTTGGATTCAGTTTTTAATCCATTTTGCCACCCTGTGTCTCTTAATTGGTGCATTTAGACCGTTGACGTTGAGAGAGATTATTGTCATTGGATTTTCTGCCATCTTTCTGTTTAACCTTGTTGTGGTTTTGGGTTGTCTTATTTTACAATAGACCCTTCAATCCTTCTTTTAGAGTTGGTTTTGAGTCTATGAATTTCCTGAGTTGTTGTTTATCCATGAAGTTGTGTATCTTTCCTTCGCATCTGAAAGTAAGTCTAGCTGGGTAAAGAATTCTTGGTGAGGCCTGAAGTTCATTGAGTCTTTTCACAATATCCCACCATTGTTTTCGGGCTTGGAGTGTTTCATCTGAGAAGTCTGCTGTAAATCTCAGGGATGCTCCTTTGTACGTGATTTCCTTCTTTGATCTTGCTGCTTTCAGTATTCTATCTCTGTCTATCGTTTTTGTCATTTTAATAAGGATGTGTCTTGGAGTATTCTTATTGGGGTTTCTTTTAGCTGGTATCCTTCGGACCTCCTGTATCTGGGAGCATGCTTTCTTCAGTTCGGGAAACTTGTCAGCGATGATGGCTTTGACAGTTTCTTCTTCATCAGGGTTTTCTTCTTGCCCTTCTGGCACCCCAATTATGCGTATGTTGTTCCTTTTGGCTTCATCCTGATTTTCTCTAGTAGTCTGTTCGTTGATTGTGAGTCTTTTTTCCATCTTCTGGTGTTGTCTACAGAATCTCTGAACCTCGTCTTCAAGATCACTAATTCTTTCTTCCGTAGCTGTTACTCTGCTTTGGAGGCATTCTCCTGTGTTTTTCAGTTCACTTACCTTATTTTTAATATCTGTCATCTCTGCTTGTACTTTGTTCTGAAATTTACTCAATTCTGCTCTCATTTCCTCCTGTACTTTACTGAGTTTGTATTCCATTGTTTCTTTTATTTCCTTATACATCTTTAACAGTTGCTTACGAAATTCCTTTTCAGAGAGGTTATATAGCTCATCGTTATTGCTGGACTCATCGGTATTAATAACTTCAATCGTAGAACTTGAGGGACTTTTGCTCTGCTTTTTACCATAATGACTATCGTAGGTTGAAAATGAGTGTTCTGGGTGACTAGTCAGTAAAGTTAGTTGTGCCTGAATTACTTTACAGCTAGGGATGTATAGCAAAGAGTGTAGGAGACAATGCTCAGTGTTATGTCAGGTAGATAGAATATAATTCTAGCGGCGTCCGCGGTTTGAATTTTGGGGTGTCTGTGGGTGGTTCGGTGTCGGGGTCAGGGTGGAGGTCTTGCAGTGGGAGTTCCTGCGCCTATGGGTGGGGGGGTGGGTCCCTCCTCAAAGTTGGAGCCTTTTCTCCTGGAGCCCAGTGGTCAGGGGGCTGCCGCCGGGGCACCTGATGGGAAGAGAAAATCTATACTTCTGATTCATACCTGGGGTTTTAAGCAGTCACTTCTAAGTTAGTTATTGGATTTTTTTAAATGCACAAATGTTTTCTTTGATGTAAGGGAAGGTTTAAATATTTAAATTTAAATCTAAATCTGATTTAGATTAGCGTTAGCAATATTTTTTATATGGATGTTTAGTTTGTGTGTTTATGTTAGTGAATGAACTTTCCCCACCTTTATTGTCCTTGTACCTCAAAGCAGTTATCTTTATCTTGATCCTAAGCCAAAATAAAAAAAAAAAAATATGCAACTTCAACCAATGTACCAACCTAAGATAAAATCATATATACTGAATTTTCAGCTTGAAGTACTGTGTTTTCTAGCAGCTAAGGCTAGTCTTAGGGGAAGAGGGGTGGTAAGTAGGTAAGAACTGGGAGTCTTCACCATGGTGAGAAGAACTGAGATCTCCTGAGTAAGGAAGAGTGATGTAGCATTGACTACACTCCATTTATGGTCCAAGACACTTGCAATATACACAAAGATATTATTATAATGTAGAATGATAAATGGCTTGGGATGCTATGCAAACATATCAGAGGGTCTTTATTATAAGCAAGTTGTGTTGATAAAGTATTCAAAGCAGCATTGATCACTGAATTGAACTCTGAGCAAAGGACTTGACTTACCCAGCTGAAAGTGACTGAATAGACCCTTAAGATGAAACATCATATGCATAGACAAGATGGGGGAAAAAACAGGCAGTGGTGCAGACTGCCTGGAGCAAAAGGTATTAATAGGGGAGTACACTGTATCACTGTATCACTGTCTTCCTGTTCATCATCGATTTGCTCGAGCGGGCACCAATAACATCTCCATATGACCTGTCTCATGCAAGTAGAGCCCAAGGGCACCTGCTTGCTCCAGGAACATAAAGAGCCTCAAACCATTCCATCAGGTCATGGGAATGAGGTCTATAATTGTTACTGGTATCTGGCATATCAAATATGGGGCAGACATGGGGCAGAGCTGCTACTGGCTCTCACTGTGCCCAGCGGCTCACGAGGCACCCGGGAGGGATGGCAGGTTCTATTCCTGGCCTGCCACCTCAGCAGAGCCTCACAACAAGCCAGACGACCCCCACACTCCATGAGGACCTCCATTTTCCACATCGGACATCCCCCTCATCAGAACTCCACCCAGCAGACTAGCCTATCACAGCCCGGCTCAGCGCGGCCACAAAGGGCTGCGCGGTTCATCAATAAATACTGGATTTAGAGATGACTACAAGAGTATGCTCCCTGCAAGGCAGAGCCAGGCAAGCTATGTGTGTCGTATTTGATATGCCAGATACCAATAATAGGAGAGTACAATCAAAATAAAGACAAGTACTAGGCTGTGCAATAGTTCAGGTCACATTATTCTTCACAATTATTGTTTATAGAAAGTTACTTATGACTAAAGGCATAAGTCCTCATGATCAGGCATGCAATTTTAGAACGATATCCCCAACACAGTGAAAAGGAATAGAATGTTTAGTTGCAACAATAGAGAGTGGAAAATGAAGTGAAGAAACTAGTTATGCTGCCTTAATTCAATAAGAAATGAGGCTCTACATTAGTGCAGTGGTGGTGCGGCAGGGGTTGGAGGAGCAGTTGAAGTGAATTTGAGAAAGTCATCAAATAATCAAACTGGAAAGATCAGAAAGAAAGGAAAAAACTAGACTAACTACCATATTTCTAAGGAAGATACGTATTCACTGTACTAAAATAAGAAGGCAAAGATTCTATGCCATTTTTATGTCTTTGAGATTTAGAGATGAAAATGTCTACTAAAAATGGAATTTGGTACTTACATGATAGGGTAGAATACTGTCTTTCTTCCCCATACTCACTACCACAGTTCAGCAGCTAGGCATAATCACTTCCAACTACATGGACTTGAGGTAAGGACAGCAGTTGCTCCATGGTACAAAACATTTTTGACTCTGAAGAAAATTAAACCAGAGTTAGATTCTGGTATACACAAAGCCAGTTATTATAATGGCAGATTAATAGTAGATATGCTATTCCATAACATATAAAATTGAAACTGGTGAATATTTCCATGTTTTTTCCTTGATTTTCTGGAAATTATTCATCTTATAAATAGAATATGATACATTCAAACATAGAGATGGGATACATTCCAGATATTCTGTATTTAGCAATATAACTGAAGCAGTGTTTCTCAACTGGGAGCCATACAAAAGTGATAGTTACCATGGGCTGGGGAGTGGAGAAAACAAAAGAAGCTGTGGGAAGAGTACAGAGCCTAGGCAATGGTGCCTTTAAAAAGTAGGTGACTTTCTAAATTTTCTTTTGCTCAGGGTTCTGTAAGGTTGCACTATCTAAATAAACATCAGTGTTGGGTATAGGGAAATTTTCAAAGCATGTTAGATTTAGTGAAGTATTTCAAAGGGCTCCTTTACTTGGAGAATGAAATTCACAGGTACATGTGACAACTCAGGAAGTTATATGAATTAGTAATACTGAGGTGTACTATGACCTCAGCTTTGTCTAAATCTGTCAGTTTGGTACATCTTGTCACTCTCTGAAAGGGGTCATATGATATCATATGACTAGAATTATACCAGAGTAAGAAAGAAAGTGGATCTTAGGATATAAATCATGAGGTTTCTTAGAAATTTTTTTTAATTCCTACATCTTACCATTTTGTGTTTTCTTCAGGATCAAGAAAGATTTTTGTGGGGCTGGAGCGATAGCCCAGCGGGTAGGGCGTTTGCCTTGCCGCGGCCGGCCTGAGCCGGCCCAGGTTCCATCCCGGCATCCCATATGGTCCCCCGAGCACCGCCAGGAGTAATTCCTGAGTGCAGAGCCAGGAGAAACCGCTGAGCATTGCCCAGTGTGACCCAAAAAGCAAAAAAAGAAAGAAAAAAAGAAATATTGTTGCTTCACAAAGTCAGAAACTAGAAATAGAAAAATTAATGAATGAAAGGAAATCTCTACTGAAAGGAAAATTAGCAGCAATTCTCTCTCAGTGGAACCTTTGTCACTGCTTTCTGCACTGTCCTTCAATTTTCTGTGAAGCAGAGTGAAAGCCAGAGGGGAACAGAGAGGAGCACCCATGATCCTCTCCACAAAAGAGAGGAGTAGGATCATTTGTGGCAGCTTCTTAGTTCCTCACTCCTAGCACCAGTTATAGGTTGCCCCTATAATTCTGTGGCATAACCAGTTTTTGGTTTGTGCCTCTACTGAAATTGCCCACTACCCCTTCCCATATCTCATTCTTGCTTTCTTCTCTTCTCTCCTGTTTGCCAGTTCTGCCTTCTGAAAACTACAGGAAGTTGGGGAGGAAGTTAAAAGTTACACTGCCTGTAATTTCTTTTCCTTTTTTTCACTTTCAGTGTGTGTTTATGTTTGTTTGGAGTAGGGGGAGACCCCAAGCAGTGCTCAAGGGAATTTGAGGGCACTTCTCATGACTGTGCAGACTGGATGGTTCCATGGTTGATACAACATTGCCTGGCCCCAGAGAGCAATTTGTTCTTGAACTGTGAAATATCTTTGACACCAAAGTGACTTGAGCGGGTCATAGAAGTCACTGACCCCCTCTTAGATATGAGAAGGAGAGAGAGAACACTCCTAATTCTCATTTTACTTGTCAGTTTTTCAAGCAGCGGCAGAAATAACAACAAAGAAGTAAAAAAGAGAATGAAAAACCAGATCCTCTCATCACACATTCTCCATATTTCCAGCTAGCTATTTTACTTAGAAAAACTGCACTACTAAAATTTTTTATTTTACTTTTTCTTGTGGTAACTGAATATATCAGTATAATTTCATTTTGGAAATTGCCTCTTTAAAAAATTATTCTGAAACCATAAATTGATGGTAAAATTGAGGGATGGAAATTTGACAGCATCTATTGAATAAAAAGTATGATTATCTTGCAAAGTGGATAATGTTCTTTGTTACCTCTAGACTGAAATATAATGACTTAGTTTTTTTTGCCTTGTTTCCTCATGCTTTAATTTTAGGATTATTCATTGAATTGCTTTATTGTTGCAGGACTCCTCTAAGGGCCGCTGCATCTGCTCTGAATTGCCACCTGCAAATCACTTCATAGATAAGGGGGTAGTCTAAATGTGGCAGTTTATCTGACCATGTATGCTGTACTAGCTGGTATAAATATTCTCCCATGCTACCACAATCATTGTGAGACTAGCTAGATTTTACCAGCATATTTGCCTGGCCACGTAGGACCCCTAAGTAATAAGACCAGAGAGAAATGCTGTTTGCTTCCAAGCAAACAAGCATGGCTCCCTGATATACTCAAAGGCAACTAAAATACAAAACTACAATGAAGTAGAAGAGACTTGTGAAGGCTTGGAGAAATATTTAACTGGCATTAGTATTAGTCTTTGGTACAGAGACATGCCATCTCAGAAACCCCCTTCTCTACCCTATAAAGGCATTTTCAGGCAGATCTTGGCTCAAAACATTAGCATACTAAAGGGCCTAGGTGAGGTGCAGGGAGGGATTACCTAAGGGCATTTGACCCTCCCTGTTTTCCATAACAGTGGGAGGAAGGTCTGAGTTGCAGGGGGATAAAACTAGCCTGTTTCCTCTCTCATGGCTTCTTTTTGGGCTCTCTCTTTGTGAGCGCTCACCCTTCTTGGAAGTCTTGTCTTCTCCTTTTACAAGGGCCTTTACACGTGGTGGTCGCCATCTTGGCCTACACGTGGCTGGGGTTCTAGCCTGGAATCCTAAGCACCGAGCTTTTCCTTTTGCTGATTTGTATGCGTGAACCTGTGATAAGTAAAGCCTTTTAAAACTGCATTGGCTTCCTGAGTTTTCATCCATTCTTCGCCGTCTTTGGAGGTAGAAGGGAATTTGCTTCCCGGCACTGTTGGGGACCCAGGCGGAGCTCCCGACATTTTATCATCAGTCATATAGATATATGTGTGTGTATATATATATATATATATTTATACATATATAAATCTTACTCAAACAAGACAAACATTTAGTGAAATCTTATTAATTCATGATAATTAGAGGAAGCATCTATCTTTCTTAAATGCACACATACACAACAAGCCATATACAAAAGAAATTAGCTTTTTTGTTTCACTTTTTTTAGTGCAAGCATACTTTAATGTGAGAACAACAGCCTTACTAAGGGAGGGAATTGTGTGACATTTAGAGATAAAAGTGTAATTAGTTTGCCTATTATATGTAAAATGCTTGAAAAGACTGTCGTTTTCAATTGCCTTATTTCTATCTCAATGATTTTTATTTGTCAAATTCTTTCTTTCATCTCACATCATATATGAAAAATCACAAGTGCCAAATGTATAGAATTTTACTCTTCCTCCTGTTCATTTCCAATTCATTCCCCAGAATGAGTACATGCTTAAATTTTAAAGCCTTATCTTTTTTCTTTACTCTTAAAAAGAAAGTTCTTCATGCATTTTTAAATTAAGATGTTAATAATTGAGGGAAAAAATAAAAGGCTTTCCTTATGACTCCAGCATATATTTTCCGCATGGAATACAAAATGGAATCATAAGAAGATGCTCTCTTCTTTTTCCTCTTTTTCTCGTAGTGCTTCTGTCATGTGATAGTAATTTATTAATAGGAGTGACCTGAGGTGGATTTATCACAAAGCTAATGAAGCTCAAAAATCAGGGTACTGCACTTGCACTTATCTTCCCTAAGGTCCTGAGAACACTTTTATTCTAGCAATGTGCTTACGTAACCTTAAGGGTTTTTTTAAGTATTCTAAAATCAAATAGTCTAACTCCAAGATTAACTACACCATTTTCCTTTCTAGCTTGAAATACTATATGGCACCTTCTTTAAGTTGAATAAATTTGGATTCTCCAGGAATACGTTTAGGTGCAGTTAAGTGCAGCCAAAGTAGTTAATTCACAAATGACTAATGAAAATGTTGATTCAATTAATTTATAATGCAAAAAGAAAGAGACATTTTCCTAAATATCTTATTGTCTAAATTTGGGTTGTCTTAAAGTAGAGTATTAACAAAGACATGTGTTTATTTGTCCTGGGGGCCATATGCACAGAATTGACAGAAAGAAGAAGCGAATAGTAAGAAGGCAAATGCAAGCAGAGATGTATTCTTATGAATTTTTTCTGTGGGAAATAGAGATAAATTTCTACCAGGGTTTTGAGAAATTTCTCTCAGAAACATCTGTCTGAAGAATGGGAGATGAAGTATTCTGAAAGATTTCTGGCACCTTTAAAGCATGTTAACTTTTCTCCACTCCAAGTAGAAAATTAGAAAAAAGGAAAATCAGGCAAGTACTCATATAGTGAAATTGGTAGTTGTACTTATGTACCACAGTTAGGACAGATATCATTGATGGAGCTGAGAAGTGATGTGGAAATCAGAGGTATGGGCTATAGGTAAGCCATTTTATATCCTTGTTTTATGAAGAAGGTAACTGAACTTCCAGAAATTAGATTACTTTCCTGAGTTTTCATAGCACAGGGTGATAAGAATAATATTGTAATGTTCATGTGTCTGATTCCTGAAGGTCATTATTCTCATTGTATAACATGCCACTTGGGAAGGGAAATCAGCATCTAAGCCAATGAGTCATATGCACTTGGAAATATATATTCAGGAAGATGGAATTGGTGTCTTAGTTGGATGGGAGCAGATAAAATGAGCATAATGGTTAAACAGCATGTATTGTTATTCTGATGCTGCTCTGAGAAGTTTAATTATTACTCAATCTTTGTTATGAAAAGCATATTGAACTTTGTGAGAAAAATATCTCAAAGTCTCACTCATGTATATTGACCCATAAGATATCTAATATTACATAGTACAAGACAGAGCCAGGACTGTAGCGAAAAGTGATAGAACAACATTGTATGTTTGACATCCCTGGGTTCCATCCCAGCACTATAGGTACTGACCATTGTTGGGCGTAACTCCCACAGCAATTAACAACAACAACAACAAAAGTGTATTACAAATAAAGCAATCATGTTGCAATGCGAGAAATGGAACACTGGTGGGAGGATGAAATAAGTAAAACTAAAAAAATCTATTAAACCCTATCATATCATGCCAGATAATTCAAAGGCAGGAGGAATAGCAATAATGTAATATAGAAGACGAACAATTTTACAATTTTTATACATTTAATTCTAATGAACAGAAAAGAAAAATACAATGAATGTTTACTAACTAGTTACTCTATTCCAGATAACATACTATGTCTTTGTAAATATTCTACAATTTAAGTAGTCAAATGAGGCTATTACATAATTAAATAAAGCAGAAAGCTTCAATTATGTGCATGCTCAGGAGGTTAGTGGCTATGGTGGCTGAAACTAAAATCTGCAAGACTTTATCGGTCTCTATTTCTAGACAAGCAAGTAAATCTTTCCAAGTATACATTCTTAGGATTATGACTTCTCAAAGCAATGCAATAGGAGATAAAATTACCGGTGCTATAGCTGACATGATGCACTTAATTACTGCTCAAATCTTCAACTTTTCCTCCAATGCCATAAAGATGACAGGGACCAAGTATTTATTCATTTTGATCATCAAGCAATTTAGCCTGACTTACTGAGCCACTGGAGTCACCCTAAGTAGTGGTATGACACTGAATGACAATTTGAATGTGTGGAGAAATAAGCTTATTCTCATAAGCCAATGATGATAATAGAACTGCTTGATGCTACAGTTCATAAAAACATAGAGCAATTGAGAATCTGACAAAATATGAACCCAAGCCAATGTGATTTCAAAGTACACATATGATCTTTTAAGTACAAAATATTTGTATCTATTTCTATATGCTTATATTTATTTTTAATACTTGCTATTTATTGTTATAAAAGTAATTCATGAACTATGTGAACATTTGGTTGTGTGGGATGGCCACACTTACCAGCGCTAGTGTTTACTCTAGATTCTGTGCTTGGCGGTCAATCCTGTTAGTCTTAAGGGTACTGTATTCAGTAACAGATCAACCCCCAGTCAGCCAATCAAGGTCTTATCTCCTGTCTTTCTGTCAGGATTCTGTGTGAACTTTTGTAACAATATACAGGACATTATTTAGAAGGAAAGTGAAATCATCTCACTGTTCTAATCCAATTAATACTTTAGCGTGATACTTGCCGTCCCATTTTTTTTTTCCTGGCAGAGAATTTCCAGAGGTGTTCAGGAGGCCTTGTGAAGTCTGTGCTTCAATGCTAGGGCCCATGGATTCAAATGCTGCTTCTGTCTTGTGGAGCTGTACCAAGACTACCCTCTGGCAAGACTCAGGGGCTTCCAGGGCTTACTTTGCCAATTCTCAGAAGACCTGGTGGGACATAGGTAAAGCCAAAGTTGGCCAAGTGCAAGACAAGCACTTTAATCTTTATATTCTCTCTCTTGCTGGCCCCTTGTTCCATTGTCTTTTCTCATTTATTTATAACTGGTACAGCTAAAATTTCTGCCTCTTTCTTGTAGAACTGCTCAGTTACTCTTTTAGAAGTGTAAAAAATCATCTGAAGCTAAGTCAAGTGTAATGGTGCATGAGCATCCCACTATCCAGAAAAAATAGCCTTTTATATTACATGAAAATGTCCATGGATTTGTAGGATTTGTGACAAAAAGCCACAGTAGAAACTCCACAGGCAGAAATCCTTTATCTACCTAACACCACATCAATAAGCAGTTACTCTGCAAAGCCTCCCACAGATCTAGCTAAATAGAGACACATTGAAAAAAGCTTCACACCAAGTATTTAATTTTGTCATATTTTTTCATATAGAGCCTCGGATGGTCAAGTGCTTCAAGGAAGTTAGCTATTCCTTGTGGAGGGGCAGTATATTGTGGCAGAATTTGGGTAACTGCAAATAGTCAGCTGAGATTTGGAAGTATAACATCAAAACAATAACAACAGTTACCATTAAGTGACCACCATGTGAAAGTTGCTTAGACTAGATACTGTAGAGGCTACTATGTTTAACAAATGTTTTAATAAGGATGTTCAGTTTTTAAATGAGGAAACTGAAATATAGAGGTTAAGTAACTTGTACAATGTCACATACTGTGTGAAGGACACTATATTCAGTTATACATAGGATTCATATCTGAATCCTATGTTTTTTTGTTCATTTAGTTATATTGTCTAGGCCTGAGTTAAGCACACAGATCACCTTGGCACTTAGTTGTATGACATTGAGCAAGAGAATTAATGTTATTTCAATTTCTCCACTGAATAATTAATGCCTACCTTCATTAGGGGTCATTGTGAATATCAGAATGAGTTAACAAATGTCAAAGTGCTCTGTCCACTTAAAATGCCACATAAATGTGATCTATTTTATAGTAACCATTGGTCATAGTTATTATTTTTATAATTGGACTATCCTACCATTTCTCTCATGCAAAGAAGAAGGAATCTAAGGCATGGAATTCAGAATTTGGTTTGTAGAGATATAGTTTCAACATCCCCTGGGACTATGTTTTTGAAATTCAGTATCTTACATATCATCACTCAAATATTATTTTATGGTAGATTAGTTTCTGCATTTTGTAATAATTTCAAATGAAATTAGTCAAAATAATGTGCAAAATATGCATGTTAAGATTAAATGAGAAAACTAATATAGTGGGTTAAGTAAGTTAGACAATGTCACATCATTAAGATACTTAATGGTTTATTTAATATATGTAACATTATTTATAATACTTTATTTAATATATGTAACATTAGTTGTAGAAGAAAGTTCTGAAGAGAAGAAAAATTCTGAAGAGAGTACTTAAATTACTTAGGAATTTTAATCATTTTAAAGCCATAATGCAGGTCAGGTAGGATTGTTACAAATTATTAAATTGTCTTTCTTCAATATTTTTTATATCATTAAGGAAATTTTGAGGAGCCCACATCTTACTAAGGAGTGTTGGAATGACAAGCTCTCTATGGAGACATCCAGAGGTCAACTGAGATTGTGAACAATATATGCTATATTAATATTATTGCTAAGCTTTAGTTCTCTTTTTGGCTTGGTTCACTTGCATTTGGTATGTTTCCTTTTATTTATGGTGTTTATTTTCTTTTCTATGGGGAAATTAGTATTCTCTATACTTCAGAGTGATGCAGTCAACATTAGGGTAGGCAGAAATTACAAAATCAAGGTTACAGGGGCCGGGTGATAGTCCTGCAGGTAGGGTATTTGCCTTGCATCGGTTGACCTGGGTTCAATCCTTGGCATCCCATATGGTCCCCAAAACAGTGCCAGGGAGTAATTCCTGAGCATAGAGACAGGAGTAACCACTGAGCATCACTGGGTGTGACCCAAAAAGCAAAAAAAACAAAAATCAAGGTTACCAAATCAAAGGCCTGTAGAAAAAGAATAGACAACTTAAATGGCAGTTATAGCAGAGATAGGAATATCAGAAGAGTTTTAAAATTTTTAACAGGCGCTAAGAAAACAATTCTCATAGGACAATAAAGATGATGAAATGAGAGGAATGTACACAGAAAGATGAAAAAATTCATTTCAGCAGTGAATATTTTGAAGTTTGACTATGCAAGAGATAAAAAGGGAACTTGTCAGCAATAATTAAAATTTTGGATTATTTCCTTAAAATAGTTCAGCTGAAAAACTAGTAAGAAATCATAAACATAATAAGGTAAGAGTCATGATTTTCAATCAAATAAGAACATACTTTTGCAACATAAATGAAAGCAAATGAGTTAAATTAAAACATCAAACTTAACAAAACAGCATGTTCCATGCTAATAAATTACTAGGAGGGAATTGTGCGAAGCGTAGACATTTCTACGATGTTTACATGTAGCCAAAGTTGAAGAAATGAGGTCCAGGGTGGTTGAAATATCACATAAAATCACACAAATGTTAAAATTCTAATTTTATTTATAGATTTTTTAATTTTGGTTTTTAGGTTTATGCCTGACAATATTACTCCTATCTCTGCAATCAGGAATTGCTCCTGGATGTGCTCAGAGGAATGTATGGAATGCCAAAGTTCGAACCCAGGTTTCCTGAAAACACTGCCTGCTGTACTATGCTCACAGCCTAATTTGAGTTTTAACTCATCAATTATTTTTCCAACATTGTAGTAAAATGTTTTACTACAAATGTTTTACTCCTAATATTTACTTAGGAGGAAAATACTTACTGTATATCTGAGCAATTATAATCTTAATGTAAAAACTAAATATGCCCCTAAATTATTTCTTTTAAAATGGTCTGGTCTGAGACTATTAAGCCCTATAGAATAATTCCTATGCTACTGGGTTAATATTCAGTAAAGACATCTGTCAGGCACAGAGGGAAAGTTTCATACTTTAGAGAGAAAAAAGTATGTTATAGAAAACATTTTAATAATTTTTGATATTTTTATTTATGTGTTAGTATATATATTTATGTGTATATATATTTATGTATATATTTATGTATATATGTGTGTATATTTATTTATGTATATATGTGTGTATATATACATATATATTTGCTTTTTGGGTCCCACCCAGTAAAGCCCCAGGGTACTCCCTTGCTCTGCACACTCAGGAATTACTCCAGGCGGTGATCAGGGGACAATATAGGATGCCCAGATTGAACCTGGGTCAGCCGCATAAGGCCAAATGCCTGAATCACTGCAATGTAACCTCGGTCTGCCAATCTTCTAGAGATATTTTTAAAAAATAATGGTATAGGGGTTGGAGTGAGAAAGTACAGCAGTTAGGGAGCTTTTCTTGCATGCAACCAACCTGACTTTGATGCCTAACAACACACATGGACCGCCCAGCTCTGCCAGCAGTAATTCCTGAGTACAAAGTCAGGAGTAAATCCTGAGCAACCACTGTGTTTAGCTAAAGAGCAAAGTAAAAAGACACAAAAAAGTCTAGAAGTTTTATAAATTATTACTATATGTAAGTGAAGTCAATAAGTATGATTTATGATTATTAAAAATGTTATATGTGATTATGATACCACATAGTATCTTGGAAAAGGAAATGAAATTATTCATATGACAATAAATTACAAAAATAAAATGCAACAAATAAAGTAAAAATACCAAACGTTTTTAGAAAAATATTTTCAGGAATGCAATATGTAAAGTGAAAATAAAATGTCTTTTTATTTTATTAAATAAATTATATTTTATTAAATAAAATTATATTTTATTCAATAAAATTTTTATTTTATTCAATAAAATTTTATTTTATTGAATAAAAATATGGCTATTACATAATTTTAAGGGCTATTTTTATATGTGCTGCATAAAAATTGAATTTTTTGTTTGTTTTGTTTTGGGGGCCACACCTGACACTGCTCAGGGATTTCTCCTAAATTTGCATTTGCACTCAAGGATCACATTAAATATCCTGGCAGCTCTTGAGGACCATTCCAGGTGCCAGGGATTAAACCCTGGGTCAGTCTCGTGCAAGGTAAGTGCCCTATCCATTATATTGTCACTACAACCCACTGTGTAACTTCTATATAATAAATTTCCCGTAAATAGACTCATCTATCCAGAAGCTATCTCAGTGATTAGAGTGCAAGGTAGGCATAGGCTTGTTCCTTGGTACCACTCAACTCTTTAGAATCTCTGGTTGTAGCCCTGAAAGTCTCTTGAGCATTGGTGTATATGAACTTGGAAGAACCATGCACCAACTGCTGGTCCTGGTAGTCCTAGGTGCTTCAGGGTGTGATCAGCACACTGTTCTCAGGCCTTTGTATTGAAGTACCAACCCAGTTTGACGTGTATCATTGGGAGTGAACCCTGGGTCCACAGATGGATCTATTTGGAAGGCATTGTCCTTCCAAACATCAATCTATTCTCCAATAATAGTGCTTATGCAATTAACAAATTTACTACTACTAGTAGTAATTAGAACATATCCTTCCTTCCTCCCTCCCTCCCCCTCCCTTTCTTTCTCCTTTCTTTCTTTTCTTTCTTTCTTTCTTTCTTTTCTTTCTTTCTTTCTTTCTTTCTTTCTTTCTTTCTTTCTTTCTTTCTTTCTTTCTTTCTTTCTTCCTTCCTCCCTTCCTTCCTTCCTTTCTTTTTTCTTTCTTTCTTTCTTTCTCTTCTTTCTTCTTTCTTTCTTTCTCTCTCTCTCTCTTTCTTTCTCCTTCTTCTCTTCTTCCTTTCTTTCTTTTCTTTCTTTCTTTCTTTCTTTCTTTCTTTCTTTCTTTCTTTCTTTCTTTCTTTCTTTTCTTTTCTTTCTTTCTTTCTTTCTTTTCTTTCTTTTTCTTTCCTTTCTCTCTCTCTTTCTCTCTCTTTCTCTCTTTCTCTCTTTCTCTCTTTCTCTCTTTCTTTCTTTCTTTCTTTCTTTCTTTCTTTCTTTCTTTTTCTTTCTTTCTTTCTTTCTTTCTTTCTTTCTTTCTTTCTTTCTTTCTTTCTTTCTTTCTTTCTTTCTTTCTTTCTTTCTTTCTTTCTTTCTTTCTTTCTTTCTTTCTGTCTTTCTTTCTTTCTGTCTGTCTTTCTTCCTTTCTGTCTTCCTTCCTTCCTTCCTTCCTTCCTTCCTTCCTTCCTTCCTTCCTTCCTTCCTTCCTTCCTTCCTTCCTTCCTTCCTTCCTTCCTTTCTTCCTTTCTTTCTTTCTTTCTTCCATATCCAACCATGTTGAGGGCTTATTCCTGGTTATGTCCTCAGTGATTATTACTGGTGTGGCTCAGGGGACAATATTTGGTGCCAGAATTTGATCCTGGCTTGGGTATATGCAAGGCAAGTATCTCACCCAATGTACCATCACTCTGCATCTTTATTTCTACTGAAAAAAATGTATATAATAATTTGACAATAGAATTATTGACCACAAATTTGATGAAATGTATTTAATAAAAATTGGAGAGAGTCAGCTAACTAAAATATGAAAGCAGAATATGGGAAAGAAGAACTGGGAAAGAAGAACTGGAAAGAGAGAGGAGGAAAAGTTCCTTCCTGTTTAGGCAGGCTGGGGGAGAGGGAATCCAGGGACATTGGTGGTGGAAAATGTGCTCTGGTGGAGGGATGGGTGATGAACACTGTATGACTGAAACCCAATCATGAACAGTTTTGTAGTTGCATATCTCATGGTAGCATAATAAAACAAGAACTGAAAAGAGGATAGGAATTCATGTGGAACAGTATAAAAATAAAAGTCTCCAAGTAAACTGTCTAGATTATATGTAAATAAAAGGGTGGTGACAAAATTGTTAAGTCTATTGTCCAGTTATTCTGAGTTTGTATTCTTTAACAGGACACATGAACTATGAAAAGGAAAAATGGAATAAATGTTAGAGAATATTTCAAACATATGGAAAAATTTGCTTGTTTTCAGTTGTGATATTTTCGTGTTCAAAGGAATCAACTATACTATGCAGGTCCTATAATTTTTTTTATCCTGTTCCCTTAATTTTTAGTACCTCAGGGTGCTTCACAGTCAATTACAAGAAATGTCTCTAGTTTTGAAGCTTTTAACCTAGCACTTAATGACGGGTCAAGAATATTATATTGTACCTTTGCAATCCAATTATATTTTCAGTTGTAGTCATATTCTAAGATTGTAATTTCTTGCTGAAGTTTTGGAAAAGGCAAGGCATTTTCAATTAGAGATTCACCCTATGGAATTATGTGAAAATAAAAACCAATGATGTTTTCATAATATTTTCTGAATATTTTCCAAATTTTCCAATTAAGACACAGAGTGGAGGCAAATTTTTTTCTGAAATGAAGAATAAAAATATGTTACTATGGCAAAGATAGATAAATTGACAGAGATGAAGAAAAATCTAATGCTACAAAAATAATTATGTGACATAGAAAGAAGCAAACTACACACATCAAAATGGGTACTTTAATCTTATCTCACATCGAATGTAAGAGGTCATATGATTTATAATTTGTGTTTAATAATAATCACATAATAATAGAATTTGTATATTCTGCCCATCACAGCCCGGATCATCGACACCCACCCTGCAGCAGTTTTTCCTCAATCCGGCCCAGGTATGCTGGTCCAGATACTCTCAGACATGGGGCAGAGCTGTTCCTTGCTCTCCCTGTGCCCAGCCATTCATGAGGCAGTCGGGAGGCATGGCAGGTTCTAGCCCTGGCCCACCACCCTGGCAAAGCCTCACAACAAGCCAGACGACCCCCTCCACTCCACAGGCACCGCCATTTTCCACATTTGGACTTCCCTCTTGTCAGAACTCCAGCAGACCAGCTCATCACAGTCGGCTGGCGCGCCGCTTTGCGGCGGTTCATAAATAAATGCTTTATTTGGAGGTGTTTAAAAGATTATGTCTCTCGCTCGGCAAGCCTGGCAAGCTGCTCTTGTTGTATTTGATATGCCAAATACCAGTAACAATTATATTAGGTCATTCCCATGACCTAATATAATGGTTTGAGGCTCTTTATGTTCCTGTAGCAAGCCGATGCCCTTGGCTCTACTGGCATGAGACAGGACATATGGAGATATTACTGGTGCCCACTCTAGCAAATAGATGATGAACGGGAAGATCGTGATCATGATCGTATATTCTGGGCACTAGTCTAACTTTTTAATTTCCTTTTATTTTAATTTAAGATATCTATTAAAGAACTGTGATTTACAACATAACTGATAGTTGAGTTTTAGAAATATGTTCACGCATTAATCCTAACACCAGTGTCAAATTCCCTTTACCAGCATTCCTGTTTTCTCGCCCCACCCACTTCTGTCCTTAACCTGCCACTTTGACATGAATGTTTTTAAGTTTGGTTGTTGTAGTTTGGATCTGATTATTTCAGTGTTGTTACTCCATGACTTGGATATATAGCCATAACTCTCCCTGACATTGCTGATGTACCTGAGGCCCTTAGGAATCTTGAAACTAAATTTAGAGTTTAGATAAAGTTTACAAAAGAAAGAGTTTTCTGAATGTACAATGACCAAAAAATTAATTCTAAATCAACTGAGTAATGAAATGGAGATATTTCTGAAAGATATTTTCTCTTCTATTAACTCTTCACATCATATTCTTGTTTTAATTTCAATGAAAGAAATGTTTTATTTCAATAACAATATCTAATCATTACTCTTTTGTAAATGTACAAATTGAAAAGGAATATCTGCTGCATTTGTTGTATCAAAAGGGGTTATGTATGAAAAATTTTAAGAATCCCAAGTTTCTATACTCCCAACAATCCTGTTGCATTTAGAATACAGGGGTTGAAGAGAAGACATTTAAATGTAAAGTTTTTTTTATTCACAGTTACATGTAACTGTGTTACATGTAAAATGTTAAACTGTTTTTACATTTTTACATGTAAAAACACACAAATGAGGATTGAAACTTATTAAGTTTTGCACTTGTACTTTAGATTTAATTATAATTTGTGTACCATAAAGAATGATGATTGAAACCCTCAGAATTAATCTTTGTTACTGACAAAGAAAGGAGCACTACATGTATATCAATAATAATGGCACCCCTAAGCAATCAGGTATTCCTTTTCAATTTGTACATTTACTAAAGAGTAATCATTAGATATTGTTATTGAAATAAAGAACTTTCTTTGTACATAAAAATATGATTTGAAGAGTTAACAGAAAAGAAAATATTAAAAAATAATATGAGAACATTTAAAAATAAGTCTTTTGGGAAAGTAAATTAAAGTACTTAAATATTTGGGACCAGAACAATAGTATAATGGGCAGAGTGTTTGCCTTGCATGCCGCCAACCCAGGGTTGATTTCTGGCACCCTATATGAGCCACTGAGCTCTGCCAGGAGTCATTTCTGAACACAGAGTAACGAATAAGCCTTGTGAACCACCAAGTATGGCCCAGAAACAAACAAGATACAAAAATTAAACAAATTAAAATGACCGCAAGCACCTTTTTTACATACTTAATATTGGCAAAAATTAAAATTACCAGATCAACCCATAGCAGTGATGCAGAGCCCAATAACTCATCCTTCACAGGTTAGAATACAAGTCACTATAGATAACCATTTGTAGTTGTCACGATTGTTCATAATTTTTGGTAAATTAGAAATTTAATTTTAGTTATCAACTTTAGCAAAATCTTCACATATGTGCAGAATGAAACATTTAAAAACATCATAAACATTTTGTAGTATTGATTATAATGTGAAAATAACAATAAGACAATATATAAATGAACTAAAATGAATAAACGTTACATGAATCAAAATAGATGAGCCAAAAAATAGTTGTCAAAAAATAAACAACCCCTTAAACATGTTGTCAAATTATATCTTATGGAGGTAGGACCTAGATATATAGGTGTATATACAATGCTTATATACATAAAATTGAAATTTTCCTCAATATTCCTTGGGTATAGATTTGTCAAAATGGTATAGCAATTTATGAAATGATAATGAGCACTAAAAATATGGTGATGACTACCTCTAGGGGAGGCAATTTATAAGTAACGTTACCGGAGACTTCAGTTTTGTTATTTATATGATTTAACACACATTCTAAAGTAAATACAGTCAACTGTGCAGACTTGTATATTCTGAAATGGAGCTTCTATGTGCTCATTATCTTCTATTTGTTGTTTAAGTGAATATCATTTCACAGTTAAGGCAATGCGTATTTATTTTATAAAACATAAATGGAATATGAAAAAAATAATACCTCATGAATCCTATTAAACACACCTTTTAAAAGCACAACTTAAAATTCAGTGTATTTTCTAATAGTCATAGCATTAATTCACAACTAAGGGTATGGCATGTCAACTATTTTGTTGTCCTCAGAGGTATGTCATGAATTTTTTACTCAGCCTATGCTAAAATGCTCCTATTTTGGTCACAAAAACACATTAAAACCTTACTGAACTTCATCTCTTAAGGTGACTTATTTTGAGTGACTGTTTCCCAATCATAGTTACCTAATTTGATGTCCTGTGGTGCTATGAAGCTAGTGGGCCTGTTTTCAGAATGGAAAACAGGCAAAATATTGATGTGCTCCCAGTAGGGCTGATGAGGGAGAGAAGCAGGTCAGAAGGTTCTTTGAGTGGTTGGGGAGGAGAATGGGTTTTTGCATACAATGTGGAAAGAGAGCCAGTCCCTAAGGAATAAACTTAACCTGCTTTACAATTTAGCCTAAAGCGAGCCTAAAAGGAAAAATGAATAAATACACTGGATTGAATGTTGCACTCCAGCTAATGTGCAAGTTGAAGCAATAAATAGTTATTAGAAACATTGACCCAAACATAGTTTATTGCCAATATTTAAAATTACTTCCAACCAGCACAGACCTTGTTTTCAGAGATTCCTGTTGTGACTGATTGAAGAGTGGAACATTACTATGTAGCCTCAGGACATTTGAAAACCTGGTCCCTGATTTTTAGCAACCTGTGAAAAACTCAGTCCTGCTTTCAGAAAAATGAGATAACATTACCCTTCCCCTTCCCCTTCGCTCAAGGGGTAATTTAAGGTGTAAATAGGTTTAATTCCAAAGTGTTCTGATATTATTGTGCAATTAGAAATACATTTTTAGTCAAGTACTGAAATACCCCTATTGATGTAGGTGGGCCCTCATGGGTGGATTATGTTGAGATCACCTTCTCCACATCCAGCTCTGCCACCCATGGCCAGCAAGAGAAGGATGGACTGATAAAGTATGCCACGGGCCTTTGCATCTCTAGGGCCAGAGCCCCACCAGTCCCAAGAGGTGGCCTTCAAGCCTCACCTGAATTGCTTGCTTTTTTTTTTTTCGGTATTCCAGGAGTTGATCCCCAACATCCAAGATTTCTCCAGGAGACACAGACTCAGACCAGAGCTAGGAAAGTAAAGGAAAATACTTTCCTGCTCTTGGCAGCAAAGTAAAGGGCATTCTGAGGTTTAGCCAGGGTTTTCTGTTTTCTTTTTGTTTTTTTGTCTTCTTCATGGAAAAGAATTTCAGGAGTAGAAGATCACTGAAGTACAAACAGATTTTATTTTGGAGTTTTCTAGGATGTAGAAGGGGAGAGTGACCCTTTCAGAACGGCTTTTATATGTATATTTTTTCTGATTGCCTTGGCCTGGAGCTTTTCCAGATGGTGGAGATGAGGGTCTCAGGTATTGTCACCAGAAAAGGCAGTCAAGGGGGTAATGTTTCAAGTAGTGGCTGGTCTTTTTGAAATTCCTTTCTCTCCTTTATTACTGTAGGAGCATCTCTCTGAGAGGCAATGGCGGGGTCCTGCCTTCTCAGGATTTCATGAGCCAGCTAAAGCCTTATTAGGCCTATGCCCTGTTTCTGCAAGCTGGGATTTTTGCAACCTTGGGTTATTGATTTTATTACACCCTAGGAATTTCATTGCCATAGGAATCTCCTTTCTATCTGCCTACATCGCTATGAAGCGATCTTGTAAACTTGATCAAGTTACCATTCTGTTCTGTGAAGAAGGTAACTGAAATTTCAGACAGCTCTTAGTGGGAGAGGCAAGTGAGGCAATTTACCTATAAATACGGAGTCTGATCTTGTCAAGTATTTAAATTTTGGATATTTTTATTAATCATTAATTTTTATACTATCTTCATTTTATTTATTTTTTGATGAGAAGTCACACACAACATTATTCAGGGCTCACTCTTGGCTCTGTGCTCAGAAATTATACCTGGAAATGCTCAGGGTAGCTTATTTGACTCTGGTTATAGATTGGGGATCAAACATGATTTGCATGCAGATCAAACACCTTAGCCCTTATATTATTTCTCTACTTCTTTAACTTTTTTATTATTCAGCACTCAAATATTATGTACCTGGTTACTAGGATTTTTGAAACAATGTTATTTTTATTATGTGTCATCATTCTTCTGGTTTGGTTTTTTGAGCCACATCTATTTGTGCTCAGGGATTACTACTGACTCTTTGCATGGGTTTTGGGGATTAAATGGGGGATCAGGGATCAAATCTGGGTGGGTCATATTCAATGAGAACATTTTACCTACTATACTTTCTATCCTGCCTAGATGTGTCACTCTTTGTGTGACTAGCTAAAGTCTACTTCCATTAGGGTAAACCAAAGATACAGTGGTGGTAACAGTGTGACTTAGGGGGAAGTATACCTATTACTACAGAAGATGACACATTCTTTCTAAATTATGCTTACCTTATTTCTTTAATTCTCATGTCTTTTATAGCTAAGCCCTAAGTCTTCCATGTTTCTTTAGCCCTTGACTCTTATATTTATTATATACTGAATAGTCATTAAAAAGTAAGTTTCTGCTTAGAAGTTATTTAATAATTTAAAATTACATATAAATAAATTTTCCGGTATCTCTAATCTGATATAGATTATATGGGTAAATGTATGCTGAAGTGATTTTTAAAATAAATCAGGGGTACTTAAGGTTTCATGCCCATTCCTGCAAAATATAATTTAGTTGACATTTAAAGCCTGTGGTGAGATGTGGTATCTCAATATAGATTTCCATTATGTAAGTTCCTACATTGCAAAATGTCTTTGTTCAGATATTGCTATGGCTTTATTTCTTACTTCAAGTTGTTGCTCCAATGTTACTTTCTTGTTATATCCTCTCCTGATTGCCCTACTAAAATCAGTCAGCTCCTCTTTTCTTCTAAGTAATGCCTACCTATATTTATTACACTTAATTATATTCCGGGATATGACCATTTTTAACACCATATTAAAATTATTTACAGCATATTTTCTTCCATCAAAATGTATACACTGTTTATGCAAATATTTTGTCTCTTTGTACATTAGTTTATTTTCAAACATACTAGAGTGGTAGGAGCAGGTGCTTAGTACATTTTGCTAAATTAGTGAACAGTTTAAAATGTGCTTAATTTTTATTTTTATTTTTATGTGGGGAATATTTTATTAAACAAATTTATACATAGTGTCAGAAAGAAGCACTGTTAAGAAAAAAAAAGCTGCTCAGGTAGTTAACTAATGAGTAGTCACTTGCAAAATTTTTAGATGTGTTTGCATAGAACCAATGGGATAACTTCTCTCTCTCTCTTTCATCATCCCTTTCTTCCTCCATGTTTCTTCTTTCCGTCTTTCTATTTAATTGATTAGAATACACAAGAACATTCTTTTCCTATATGTTTTGTCAGTAACTCAATATTACCATTCATTATTTTGATCACTTGATCACTTGATATCCCGTTATTCATCGATTTGCTAGAGCGGTCTCCAGTAATGTTTCCATTTGACCCTATAACGTGCCAGTGTAGCCCAATGGAATCTGTCTGTTTCGGGGATATTGAGAGCTTTGAACTGTTTGTTTAGCATCCTGATAAGGAAGTCTGACTATCTTGCAGGTGGGCGGCCACATGATCTTTTGGTATACCGTGGGATCTAATCAGTAACGGCTCAAGTCCAACAGTCATCTCCAGATCGCATTATATGACCAGCCCATCTGATTGGCGATGAGACATCATCCTTTTATTCATTATTTTATACTGAAAAATTGTTGTATTCCTGTCACTATCTAAATTGCTGGAGTATTTTTGAGGTACTCACTATCCCTTACTAAACACAAAAAAATTACCAGCCATTTGGAGATTATTAACAGTAATTATTCAAGAGTGGAACACGTGAGTGAGGGCAGACCAATTAATTAGTGATTTATTCTGCAATCATTTACTATATGCAAATATAGTTAAATGCATTTGACATAACAATGATTTAAAATGATCTTTTATGTCCCTTGTGATGGATTTAATACTATAATTAGAACTGAAACTATGCTGTTATGTTAGGCTTAGGGTGAAGAGGAGTATAAGGTAATCTGGTAAACACATTGATCAGTTTAATTTTGAAAACTTAAAATCTTATCTATCAGTAAGATAGATAATGGTAATGACTAAGAGCAAAGGTGACAGGGACCATAGGTGAGAAAACATTCTCTTTTGACACCTATCAAACTTGATATGACAGCAGAAAAGCATCTGTTCTTACCCATATGACCTGAGAACAAAGAAAAAAAGTAAAGAAAAAGACAGAGTTATGGGGTCTCAGTAGGTAGGCTTGAGCTCCATTGACAGAGTACAAAGCAGCCTATCTCAGATTAGGTGCAGAGAAGGACATAGGGCATCTCAGAGAAGGAAGGGACAAGTGATGTACAGTGGAAAGGTAGATTTGGGAACAGGATGAGTGACATCCTCTAAGAGCGAGGGAGTGAATGAGCGAGAAGCGAGTGAGAGCGAGAAAGAGAGAGAGAGAGACCGAGAGAGAGGCTTAGGTATCAGGTCCTATAACTATCTACTTAAAGTTTAAAGAAGAAAATGTAACATTTTAAGTGTTGCAGGTAAATAGTTAGGAAGTTATCATAATATATTGTTGAAGCAATTCAAATACTCTAATTCAATAGCCTTGAAGTAATTCAAATACATGAAGAACATATCCTTTTGGCTGAAAATATTGAGCTCCTTAGAGAGGAGAAAATGAGGTAACACTCAGATGGAGAAATTCAAAGCCCCGACCAGAGAAAGGTGGACCCCTCAGAAAAGGAGAAGGTGCAGAAGTATGTGGGATTATAAGAACACTATCACTAGTGCAAGGGATAAGATTATGCAAAGACTGGGGCCGGAGCCATAGCCCAGCGGGTAGGGCATTTGCCTTGCATGCAGCCGCCTTCGCGGGCCGGGTTTGATCCCCAGCATACCATATGGTCCCCTGAGCACCGCCAGGAGTAATTCCTGAGTGCAGAGACAGGAGAAACCCCTGAGTGTCGCCAGGTGTGACCCAAAAAGCAAAAAAATAAAAAAAAAGATTATGCAAAGACTATCAACTGTGCAAGGCTTTACTGTGACAATGTCCAGTTGAACTTTCATAAAATCAGAGAACTCTAGGGGAAAATAAATAGAAATTATTGTATAAAAAGGTTCCTTGCAGAAAACCATTTTGATTTGCTCTCCAAATCTATGTTCTCACTTGAACACATGTCTTATATACTTGTCTCCTTGTCTCTTTGCTTGATTTTCCTCTTTGTAGAGACTTGCATTCTTTCTTGGGCACAGACTCATCTCTTTTTCTTCACTCAGAGAGTAAGCCTAAATAAAAACTGCCATCCTTCACTGTTTCTCTTCCCCATGAAATTCTTTTCCGTGAGGATAATGCCACAGATCCTGAACTCCTAAGCCAAGGTTAGAAATTACCTTTTTGTTTTTGTTCCTGTGAAGAGCAATTCCTTACTCTGGTGTGAGTTCATTGTTCCCACGGGTAGAACAAGGAGGTTTTAGGCAGAACTTGATGGCTGTTTCAGGAGGTGGTGGGGCAAGAACATCATGATGTCTAAGTGCTCACAGTCAACATTACCAGTCCTGACCCCAAGGCAGCATTTCTCCAAGTGCTGGTGGCAGAGGTGGGTCCAGCAGAGTTGGAATCACTCTTTCCTGGAGAACGCCTACCTTGCTTCCCATTTAATAGGGCCACCAGCAGCATAAGCATCAGCAGTGTTGCTTTCCAGTTTTACATACAAAGTTCAAAGACTCAGCCAGGAGCTTACAGTTCTAATATTAAAATATTAATATTGTCAAGATTATTGAATGTGGTGAAAATATTATCAATTTTAATTAATTTTTATTTATTTATTTATTTATTTTTTTTTGCTTTTTGGGTCACACCCGCGATGCTCAGGGGTTACTCCTGGCAGTGCGCAGAGGACCATATGGGATGCCAGGGATTGAACCCAGGCCAGCATGGGCCGGCCACGTGCAAGGAAAAGGCCCTACCAGCGGGGCTATTGCTCCGGCCCTAATTTATGGGTTTTTATCCTTGACTACAGAGCATCCATATCCCTAGGACAAGTTGCTATAGTAGGAATAAAAGTTGCTTAAAGATGTAATGCAAAGTAAGAGTGTTAAAGCTAGAATGTCATCATAAGGTTCCTTCGGTAAAGAATTATAAATTTTTTGAGTATTAAGCAATATAATCCTGAGTCAAAAATATGAAGTAGTCATTATTATTAGTTCTCCATTTTGAAAGTAATACAGCTGAGGTACAAATTGGTACAGTTCATTTTTGTAGAATGTTTGGGAGCTATTAAATAGTAAGAACAGGTTTCTAATCCAGTGGTCTATTATATCTTGTCTGTTTTTCTGCTCAAGTGAAGAAAACTTTAGTTTTACCAATCCTGTCCAAGTAACTATATGCAATACATAGTGAAGAAATTCACCTAAAATAGCTCCATGGTCTTATTTTTAAAATTAATATGGTGGTTTGAATCATTTTAAATTGAGTACATCTAAGAAATTCATAAGCACATTTATAAAATTACTGGAGTACATATGCTATTATTTTCCTGAAAAATTAGACTACTGAGTTCAATTGCATGAAATGTCTAAGTTAGCTTATTCATTCTCATGAAATGAGTGCACCATTTTTCTAAAGAAATTGTATTGACTTCCCATTGAATAACAAATGCATTGTAATAAATATCAAGATAAAGCATTCTTAGGGACCAAAAAGATAAATGAATCTGCTATGTAATTTCTGTGTATGAATCCAACTCCTTCAGTAGCAAGACAATCACTTATTTAAGACATAGTTAAACAAACTTTTTCATAAAATTTTGCTGGGGCTGGAGAGATAGTACAGTAGGTAAGTTCATGTGCCTGACTTAGTTTTGAAATCTGCACCCCATAAAATTCCCTGAACTCAACAGGAATGGTCTGACTTCAGAGCAAGGAACAAACCCTGAGCACAGCCTGGTGTGGCCACCTCAAACAAAACAAACAAATAAACAAGCAAACAAAAGACAATTAAACAGCTGCCTCTACTTGGAATGCTCTGTTAGAGCCACTGAATTTTTTTTTAAAATTTAAATGTAGCTGTTGCAGGACTCCTAAGGGCCGCTGCATCTGCTCTGGATTGCCTCCCGCAAATCACTCCGTAGATAAGGGGGTAGTCTAAATGTGGCAGTTTATCCGACCATGTATGCTGTACTAGCTGGTATAAATATTCTCCCATGCTATCACAATCATCGTGGGACTAGCTAGATCTTACCAGCATATTAGCCTGGCCACGTAGGACACCTAAGTAATTAGACCAGAGAGAAATGCTGTTTGCTTCCAAGCAAACAAGCATGGCTCCCTGATATACTCAAAGGCAACTAAAATATAAAACTACAATGAAGTAGAGGAGACTTGTGAAGGCTTGGAGAAATATTTAACTGGCATTGGTGTTGGTCAAGGTACAGAGACATGCCATCTCAGAAACCCCCTTCTCTACACTACAAAAGCATTCCTAAGCAGATTTCGGCTCAAAACATTAGCACAGTAAAGGCCCTAGGTGAGGTGCAGGGAGGGATTACCTAAGGGCATTGGACCCTCCCGGCTTTCCATAACAGTGGGAGGAAGGTCTGAGTTACAGGGATATAAACTAGCCGGTTCCCACTCTCGCTTCCTTCTTCCTTGTGGGATCTCTCTCCTTGTGAGCGTTCATTCCCCTTGGAAGCTTTTACACGTGGTGGTCGCCATCTTGGCCTACACGTGGCTGGGGTTCTAGCCTGGAATCCTAAGCATCGGGTTTTTCCTTTTGCTGATTTGTATGCCTGAACCTGTGATAAGTAAAGCCTTTTAAAACTGCATCGGATTCCTGAGTTTTCATCTGTTCCTCGCCGGCTTCGGAGGTAGAAGGGAACTCGCTTCCCGGCACTGTCGGGGACCCTGGCGGAGCGCCCGACATGTAGCCAGGCCCGAGCAATAGCCCAGCAGGTAGGGCGTTTGCCTTGCACTCGGGCGGCCCATATCGGCTAGGGTTCGATCCGGCATCCCATATGGTCCCTCGAGCACCGCGGGATTAATTCCTGAGTGCAGAGCCAGGAGAAACCCCTGAGCATTGCCGGGTGTGACTCAAAAGGCAAAATAAATAAATAAATAAATAATGTAGCATTGATTTCTTACACACAGGTATTGGAATAATTTTATAGTGAAAGATTATGTATAGCTATTTGAGAAAACAGGCTTTCCACAGGGAGGTGTGGGTTCTGCCAATAACCCAACTTACAGACTAGTTGAAAGAATTATTGGTTGATTCTTGGAGTCCATTTTTGCTTTTTGTAGTAGACTTCTTCAGGAAAAAATTGCAATGTGCTCTTTAAATAATGTCACATTGCTGTTTCATTATCATGATGGTAAAAAATAATTTACAGTCCTTGACTATGTAAGGAATATATAACCATTTATATATTGAACTGGAGTGATTTTATGAATCATCTTGTTTCATTTAAAAAGTCACATGAGGCTCAATAAACATACATTTGTCTAATGAACTGGCATGAATATGTGACTTCAAACACTAACTTTAGGTTGCAAGCCCACATATTCTTTTCAGAAGTATTGTACAAATATTTTTAGATTCGCAGGACATTTAAAGAAACAACATGTTACTCTAGGCAGAATACTTCTAAACTGCTGGGTAGCATGACAGATCACTAATGACGATGTATAAATAATAGCTATCTAAGATTAATTTAGCCACAGCTGATCTGAAATTCTGCAGATAACTGAGTACAAGTATTCAGGGAACATGAAACCTAGGGAGTGGCAAATGTTTTTTCTTCCCATCAGAAGACTGCTACTTTATGAAAGCAATAAACCAATTAACTCAGCCCCCACCCCACTCCCCCAAAAGAAAATACAAGCTTTATATCTTCGGGGCAATGTCATAGTAATTGCATTAATGCAAGGTCATTTTCAACAGAGGCTATTTATTTTTGGAAGCACTTTCTTTGAAGAAATAAATGCAGCTTTAGTTATATTCACTTTGAAAAGTAAAACATCTGCAATATTGAGTACCAAGAAACAAGAGGAAAAAAGTATCTTTGAAATAATACTCATGGTCACTTGTTAAATAAATAGGGGATGGGCAATTATTAAAAGAACTTTTTATTATTTATTATAAAAAACCTTTTATTATAACTGAATTCTATAAATACCTATGTGTGTGGGATTGTGTGTGTGTGTGTGTGTGTGTGTGTGTGTGTGTGTGTGTAGGTTGTTCCCTATGCTGAAGAAAGGATTCAGATGATCTTTACCCTGGTAAGAGAAAAGTTTGTTGTCTAATATTAACATTTTTCAAGGGCTTTTCCATTTCTTGGAAATTCTAGATCCACACTCAAGAACAGAGTTTATAACCTATATTTAGGTAAACATTAACTTTCTTGCTTTTTCTCTTGTTTATTTTTTAACCTTTAATTTGCTAATAAAATTAATTTGGCTTGTGGCAATTTTTAAAAAGTGTTAAGATACTTTAATAGAGAGAACTTTCTTTAAATCCTAGCCCTTGTTGCTGTAATGATGTGGTTTTATAGTGAAGAGAAAAAAATGTGCTTTCAATCCTCTGCACATATACAGGGACACCCAGAAACAGGTTAGTAGAGAACATTACTTTGAGATTGCTTTATTACTAAAAGATGTCACCCTCACTTTGTAGCTAGAGCACAGGAAATCTTCATTTGCAAAATATATCAACATTGTTGTTTATTTATTTTTGTGATTATTTGATTGATTTCTACCATCTCTAGTAAATTAAGAGTTTTGGACACAGAATCCTGCCTTTTTGTAGCTCAGAAGAACCCAAGAACATACATTCTTCTCTGTTCTGTCAGGGGTCATGGGGAGTTCTGGGAACTCTTGAGGATGTCTCCCTTTGCTTTTCAAACAGGTAGAATTTGGCATATTTATTGACATTATGTTACTCTGAAACGGTTTTGGTCTTGTGTGAGTCCGTAGATTTTGTATAGGAAATTAGCACAAAATTTCCTTATGCTATGGACATCAAAATTTCCCTTGCCTTTCGCTTTTGAATTCTTTTTTTTTGGTGGGGGCCAGGTGGAGGGGGGTGGTTAACATCCAACAGTGCTCAGAGTTTACTCCACACCTGACGTCCGCCTTGATCTCTAGGCACGGGAGTTGATCCCCACCACCCGAGGTTTCTCGGGGAGCCTCTGACTCAGGCTGGAGCCGAAGAATTGCTCTTTGCAGGAAAGGAAAGTAAGTCCTAGGCCTTACCCAGGGGCTGCCTTAGGGTTCTTGTCTTCCTCGCAGAAAAAGAATTTTCAGGAGTCGATGAGCAGTGAAGTAAAATAGGTTTTATTGAGGAGGTTTTTGGAGAGGAGGAGGGGAGAGAAAGTAAGAGAGAGAGTAACATGCTCAAGAGAGAACGCGGGCTAATCCAAAG
>JAJIBD010010891.1:0-54390 GCA_021461705.1 Cryptotis parvus
AAACAACAATGAGGTATCATCTCACACCACAGAGACTGGCACACATTCAAAAGAGCAAGAACAACCAGTGCTGGCATGGATGCAGGGGAGAAAGGGACTCTCATTCATTGTTGGTGCGAACATCAATTGATCCAACCCTTTTGGAAAACAATATAGACATTCCTTCACAAAATAGAAATAGAGTTCCCCTTTGACCCAGCAATACAATTCCTGGAAATTTACCGGGGGCCCCAAAAACACACAGCAGAAACACCATCTGCACTTCTATGTTCATAGCAGCACTATTCACAATAGTCAGAATCTGGAAACAACCTGAGTGCCTGAGAACAGATGAGATAAAGAAACTATGGCATTTCTACACAATGGAATACTATGCAGCTGTTAAAAATGTAGCTATGAAATTTGCCTAAAAAGGATGGAAATGGAGCATATAATGCTGAGTGAAATTACAAGGAAAAGGACAGATATAGAATGACTGCATTCATTTATGGGATATAAAACAAATAGTATGAGACCAATATCCAAGGAAGGCAATACCTAGACCATGAGAACTTGTCAATGGTTGGAATCTACCACAAGTATGTGGAGGTCAGAGGTTGGGCTGTGTGCTAACAATTCTTGGAAATGGCAATGCCAGATTGGAAATGAGACAAAGCGATATACATGATAACCCCTAAATGTATGTATTATAAGCCACAATGTGTTAGAGAACGTAGAAAGACAGGGGGAGGAGGAAGGAGGGAATTTGGGGATATTGGAAGGGTGGTGGAGGGTTGTGTGCTGGAACACTGTGTGGCTATGACCCAATCATGAACAGCTTTGTGGTATAATAAAATTTTTTAAAAATTAGGATCAGTACTTGAGGCTGTAGTGATAGTACAGCAAGCAGAGTGTGTGCCTTTCATGTGACTGACCTGGGTTCAACTTCTGGCATCCCATATAGTCCCCTGAGCACCACCAGGAGTAATTCCTGAGTGCAGAGTCAGCAGTAACCCCTGAGCATCGCTGGGTGTGGAACACAAACAAACAAATAAACAAACAAACAAAAAAAACCCAAGAGAATCAGTGCTTTTCAAATCTTGTCAGTGTCCAATTTTTCATTTTAATGTGTCAAAGAAGCCACAAATTTAGGGCCAGAGAGACAGTACAATGGGTAGGATACATCCCTGCATGAGGCTGATCCAGATTTAATTCCTAGCACCAAGTATGGTGCCCTGAGTCCTACCAAGAGTGATCCTGAGCAAAGAGCCAGGAGTAAACCCAGAGTACCACTGAGTATGGCCCTCAAACAAACAAAAAATAACAATTAAATGGAAAACTACCATACAGACAGAAATGGTAGCTTTATTTTAGTTCCAGCAACTCCAAGTTTCAGAGATTGACAGGCCATACTTTGAAGTAAAAATGCTTAAGAGCAAGGTCCAGTTTGGACCACTTCAGACAAATACTGAATGACACTGTCACACACTACATATTCAAAATCAATCTAAGTCAGCAACAGTGGAGAGTTACCAAAGATCAAAGCAGCAGATCTACAACTTTCCTATAAATGCATGAGAAGGACAGACCCTTCGGGACCCACAGAATAATACTGAAGTAGTGCTCCTACATCTGAAAATACGCTCTGGTCAAGTCTCTCTGTGTACGAAAAAGGAAGCGGTTTCTGGGGTGTGTTTATTGGAGATAACCCAACTAGCTTTGCTCCTTCCTTCCCTCCTGTTTCTATTTTAAAGAGGAGCAGAAAAAACCATCTCCCCGTGTCCTGCTCAATCCATCCCCCAACATAAATGAGCACATTCTTTCACGTGCAGAAAGAAGTCATCTATTTGCAAACTAGAAGGTGTGGGGTGCTGGGAGGGCAGGAATTGTAAGCAGTTTCTTACCTGATATGGCCAATCAATTCAATAAGCTTGTGACTGAAGAAGTAAGCTGTCAGCTCAGACACGTGACTCAGCACGGAACAGACCCCAAAGAGGGTGGTAGTCCCGTTCAGGTCCTCCAGGTGCCAATAGAGAAAGGTGAAGACAAAGCCGTAGCCAAACCCCATGAACCAGGCCACAAACAGCACTGAGCCATACTGCACACTGCAGAGCAGTCGGATCAAGTCCCAGAAGTTGAAGGCCTGCGAGTGGCTCGTGGTGGTCGGTGTCTCCTCAGAGGACTCGGCAGAGCTGTTCCTCTCCACCTGTGGGGTCTCCACCTCCTTCCCTTTGTTTTCATTACTGTTGAAGTGGTTGTAGCGGAACCGGAACTGGGTGGCGACGATCAAGGCCATGGTCATGAGCACTCCAAAGACGATAAAGACAATCTGGTAGTTCCGGTACTCGGGGGCTTACACCCCTTCCCATCAATGAAGACATCAATGTGAGTGTAGTCAATCCCAATGCCCACAGACAGCATGGCCAGACCCCAGCCCAGGGAGCCCCACATGCGCTGCAGTCCATAGCGGTCTCGGTGTTTACCCAAGTACTGGAGTGTTACTGTGTCCACAATCGTGACGGAAGAGGCACTGAAAAACTCCCCTATTATGACAACAACCAAGATCACCAAGAATATAGCTTCGACCTCTTGTTGGTCATAAACAAGTGTGACCTGGTCAGAAGGTAAAGGTTTTGTGGTAGTGGAAACAGCCGTGGTGGTCAGCCTGGTCAAATTTCCTGGGTGGGTTGGGCGGACTGTGCTGGGATTCAAGGTGAAGTCGATCCACAGCGCTGGTAGCTTCGTCGGTCTGAGGCCACGGGGTGGGTGTAGGGGTCTTGTTCGGAGCAATGGAAGAGACGGAAGTTTCTGTGACACTGGAGTCTGAGCCGCCTAGCGTCACTGGCCAGCTGGAGGAAAGAAGGCTCCCTTCTCCCCCGTATTCTCTGGGCTGTGGTCATCGAAGGGTCGTGGAAGAATTGAGTGGCAGGGTGGTCAGTGGGTGACTTGAATTTGTGGGGTGAGCCGTTGGGATAGTCTTTGGTACGCATCTCAAGGTGGCAGGTTTAACAAATCCGATGCCCAGGTTGAATAACACCCAACATAACAGGGAAAACAGGAGGACAATTTTGCCTTTTCTAAAGCGATCGGGCAACGACCCCCCCAAAAGGGGGCACTGCAGAATTCAATGAAGTACCGAATCCCACAAGCAGTCCACTCTGGCTGGGGGACATTCCCAGCTGTTTATAGTACACAGGCAAAAGTGGGTAAAGGAGCCATAGGCCGAGTAAAAGAAAAAAATAAAAGACCTTGGAAATGAGAAGATCATTGTTGATTTTAACACAATGCTTCTCTATCCAGTCTATTTCCTCATCAGGAATAGCAGCAGTTTCTGTGGAAGAGGGTGTTTCGTTTGCGGGTGGCTCCTGCTCCCCGGCAATGCCGTTAAAGGGGTCAGCAAGCACGCTACTTTCTCTTCTGCTCCTCTTCATCATCAGTTAAGATGGCAACTTTGTCATCTGCTGCCATGGCTTTTCTCCACCATCAGAAAGTTTATGACCTCCAAAATTCTGATAATTGATCTGGAAAACAAAATGTTGAAAATTGGCTAACGATGACATAACACTGAAACACAGAGCTTCAGCATGCTGGAAACAATTGTTTTAAACAGAAACATAGAGCTTCAGCATGCTGGAAACAATTGTTTTAAACAACAGCTATGAAATAACAACCATGCAAGAGCATTCCCATCATGTACCACTTACAGCTATACAATATTGGTAAAGAAGAATCACTTTCAAAAACCCTCAAGCCCTGTTTGGGGTCACTAATTACACTTCTCACAGCAGGGTGCTAGCTCCAGTTCCTAGCAACAGTACAAGCAACAAGGGTGCTGGCTAAACCAAATACAGGGTATGAAATAAACAATATGCAGTTCCTCCGTCTAACTGTTCCAACAGAGCTATAATACACCAGGCAGTCTAGAAATGTTTGAGAATAAAAGTAACTAAAATAATTGTTTCTAGAGAAAAACAAATAGTTTCTGACTACAACCATAAATCTAACAGAAAAGAAGGAACAACGGAACATATTTGCAATAGAACTTGATTGCAATGGGACGTGACTACAAACACATCCAGGTAAGTAAGTTGTCCCCATGTTGCTTATAACACTACATCTGCTATTGCTCCAGATGTGTTTTAAAACAGATTGCTTAGGAAAACACCAGGGAGAAAGAAGGAGGAGGAGGAGAGGAGGAGGAGCAGGAGGAGGAGGAGGGAGGAGGAGGAGGAGAAGTAGGAGAAGGAGAAAGAAGAGGAGGAGGAGAAGGAAGAGGAGGAGGAGGAGGAGGAGAAGGAGGAAGAGGAAGAGAGAAGAAGGAGGAGGAGGAAGAGGAGGAGGAGGAAGAGAAGGAGGAGAAGGAGGAGGAGGAGGAGGAGGAGAAGGAAAAGGAGGAGAAGTAGGAGAAGGAGGAGAAGGAGGAGGGAGGAGAAGTAGGAGAAGGAGAAGGAGGAGGAAGGAGAGGGAGGAGGAGGAGGAGGAGGGAGGAGGAGGAGGAGGGAGGAGGAGGAAGCATTTCTGGGGTATTCCCTCCATGCCAGCTGCCATTTAAAGAATGGCGTGTGCTAATCCATAGTCACTACATCATCCCTGTCACCATCTCCAATTAACATTGAGGAAAGTGAGGTAGGACCCGTCAAATCAATCAATTCACTGAACTCATGAAACTAGTTTAACTAAACGTATTTCAACTCCTATCAGACCAGAGTCTGAAATCTAGCTTAAAATCAGAAGAATTAAATAAGATCTAGGACTTTATAATGTCAAAGTTTATATTAAAAATAATGCATCAGGGTCCGGAGTGATAGCACAGTGGGTAGGGCATTTGCCTTGCACGCAGCCGACCTGGGTTCAATCCCCAGCATCCCATATAGTCCCCCAGCACTGCCAGGAGTAATTCCTGGAGTGAAGAGCCAAGAGTAACCCCTGAGCATTGCTGAGTGTGACCCAAAAAGCAAAAATAAATAAATAAATCACTATCACTATCTTCCGGTTCATCATCAATTTGCTCGAGCGGGCACCAGTAACATCTCCGTATGTCCTGCCTCATGCTAGTAGAGCCCAAGGGCATCTGCTCATTCTAGGAACATAAAGAGCCTCAAACCATTATATTAGGTCATGGGAATGACCTAACACAATTGTTACCAGTATTTGGCATATCAAATACGACACGGGCAGCTTGCCAGGCTTGCCATGTTTAATTTTATTAAATAAATAAATAAAGTTTATTTATTTATCACTTGATTACTTGAATCCCGTTATTCATCGATTTGCTCGGCGGGCACCAGTAACATTTCCATTGGACCCTATCATGTGCCAATGTAGCCCAATGGCATCAGGTTGATTCAGGAATATGAAGAGCCTCAAACCGTTCCTTAAGGGTCTTGACAAGGAAGTCTGACCATCTTGTAGGTGGGCGGCCACGTGATCTTTTGACATCCTGTGGGATTCAGTCGGTAATGGTTCTAGTCCATTCGGTTGTCTCCAAATCGCATTACATGTCCAGCCCATCTGATTTTCGATGCCTTGGCAACCGAGACAGCATCCCTGATTCTGGAATAGCGACGGAGGTCAGAACTCCAGATTCCTTCTCTCACTTGAGTGAGGTGTGATATTCCAAGCATAGCTCTTTCGATTCCTCTCTGGGAGACCCGAATAGCATTCTCATCCTGCTTTCGTAGGGCCCAGGTCTCTGAGGCGTATGTTAATGCAGGGAGAACAGTGGAGTCAAAGAGATGTGCCCGGAGCCGGAAGGTTCTTTGTCCTTTTAGCTATTTCTTCAATGCCTTTGAAGGCATTCCATGCCGCTCTCTTCCTCCTGCGCAGCTCAGGTTTTTAGGTCGTTCATCATGTTGCTTTCTCGACCTAGGTACACATAACTGCTGCATTCAGAGATGTTTGTTCCATTGAGAGTGAATGGGGCCTCTGGAACTAGTTCATTTTTCATAAACATGGTTTTCTTTAGATTCAGCTGTAGACCTATCTTTCCACATTCTCGGTCAAAGTCAGCCAGCATTTGTACTGCTTGGCTAATGTTTGGTGTTATTAGAACGATATCATCAGTGAAGCGGGAGGTGGTGTAGTTGCCCGACCATCTATCTTCACTCCCATTCCCTTCCCATTCTAATTGTTGCATGATGATCTTGAGGGTGGCGCTGAAGAGTTTTGGTGAAATGGTATCACCCTGTCGAACCCCTCTTTTGACATCACTGATCACTTCTTTGTAGAATGGTGAGATCCTGGTGGTGAATCCGTAATAGAGCTCACGAAGGATCTTGACGTATTGGGTTTGAACACCCCTGTTTGGCTAGGGCTTCAATGACTGCTTCAGTCTCCACAGAATCAAAGGCTTTCTGTAAATCAATGAACATGAGACAGAGCGGCATCTTGTACTCCCTACAAACCTCAATGAGCTTAGTTACTGTGTGGATATGGTCGATTGTGCTGAATCCTTTCCGAAAGCCTGCTTGCTCCACATTGTTGTCTTTCATCTAGTATTCTGCTAATCCTGTTCAGGATGACTCGTGTAAACAGCTTGTAGATGACGGACAACAGGTAGATGGGGCGATAGTTGCCAATGTCGTGAATGCCTCCCTTCTTGAACAGTAATTCAAGAGTTATTTATTTATAAATAAATTTATAAATTTATGCTGATACAGAGACTCACAGACATGGGGCAGAGCTGCTACTGGCTCTCCCTGTGCCCAGCCGCTCATGAGGTGCCAGGGGAGGGAGGGGCGGTTTCTAGCCTTGGCCCGCCACCCCAGCAGTCTCACAGCAAGCCAGGCGACCCCCCACTCCATGAGGGCCTCCATTTTCCACATCCAGACTTCCCCCTCATCAGAACTCCACCCAGCAGACCAGCCTATCACAGCCCAGCTCGCTCGGCTGCAAGTGGCTGCGTAGTTCATCAATAAATGCTGGGTTTAGAGGTGACTACAATAGTATGCTACCCGCACGGCAGAGCCTAGCAAGCTACCTGTGTCTTATCTGATATGCCAAATACCAGTAACAATTATAGACCTCATTCCCATGACCTGATGGAATGGTCTGAGGCTCTTTATGTTCCCGAGCAAGCAGGTGCCCTTGGGCTCTACTTGCATGAGACAGGACACATGGAGATGTTACTGGTGCCCACTCGAAGCAAATCGATGATTAACGGGAAGACAGTGATACAGTGATTTATAAATAAATAAATCTATAAATAAATAATAAATTAATGAATGAGTAAATTAACGATTTATTCATTTATAAAATTTATTTTATTTATAAATTTATTTATAAACAAATAAATCAATAAATAATGAATTAATGAATGAGTGAATGAACAATTTATTTATAAAATTTATTTATCTATAAATAAATTTATAAAATTTATTTATTTATAAATAAATTTATAAAATTTATTTATTTATAGATAAATTTATAAAATTTATTTATTTATGAATAAATTTATAAAATGTATTTATTTATTAATAAATGTATAAGATTTATTTATAAATAAATGTATAAGATTTATTTATAAATAAATGTATAAGATTGATTTATTTATAAATAAATACATACATAAATAATGAATGAATGAATGAGTGAGTGAATGAATGAATAAAAATAATGCATTAGGGCCAGAGAGATAGTACAGGGGTAGGGAGGCGCCTGCCTTGCATGCCACCAGCCCTGGATCCATCAGTAGCATTGTATATGGTCCCCTGAGCAACTCCAGGAGTGATCCCTGAGCATAGAGCCAAGAGTAAACCCTGAACACAGTCAGGTGTGGCCCCAATTCCCAAAAAAAAGAGGGAACAAAAACAAAAAACATGAAGCCTAGAAATTCAAAGTCCTAGCAAAGAAATAAGATTTTTTAATGAAAACTTGTATGGGAGCTGGAGGGGCAGCAGGTAAGGCACTTGCCTTCCATGAGGCCAGCCCGGTTCAATCTCTGACATCCTCTATGGTCCCCAGGGATCTGTGAGTGTGGAACCAGGAATAAGTACTGAGGACATCTAGGAGTGACCCCAAAACAAAACAAGAAGCAATTTTTTTAATTGGAAAACACAATAATCAAAATGGAAAATGGCGGCCCCTCATGGTGTGGGGGGTTCCTCTGGCTTCTTGCGGGGCTCTGCTGGGGTGGCGGGCCAGGGCTAGAACCCGCTATCCCCTCCTGGACTCCCCTCTCCTCAGAGCTCCACCCAGCAGAAGAGCTGATCACAGCCGGTTCATCAATAAATGCTCGGTTTTGACATGACAACAAAAGAATCCCACCCACACGGAAGAGCCTGGCAAGCTACCTGTGTCGTATTTGACATGCCAAATGCCAGTAACAATTATGGACCTCATTCGCATGACTTGATGGAATGGTTTGAGGCTCTTTATGCTCCTGGAGTGGGCAGATGCCCTTGGGCTATCTCGCATGTGACAGGGTGTATTGAGATGTTACTGGTGCCCGATCTAGCTAATCAATGATCTATGGGAAGACTGTGATATTGTGAATAATCAAAATATTTTTAATGGTTAGAGAATGAGGGGGAAAGCCAAGTAAATTAAAAGATACAATAGAAACTGCACAATCTAAACAACAGAAAAAACAGACTAAGGAAAAAAATGAGTGGCTCAGCACCAGCAGGACTATAACAAAAAGTCACACGTTTGCATCATCAGAATCCTGGGACGGGTGGAGAGACTTGGCTGGGCTGCAACCGGACTCCTGAACTAACTTCAAACAGAAATGCTTAAAATATAACTACAAATTTGTTATCTTTTGTTGCAAAGTCACCAACCTACATATTTAAGAAACGAATAAATTCCAGAACCCAGGAAGTCATACAGTCACACCCTGGAAAACAGTGACAAAGAAAAATCTTGCAAGCAGTGACATAGGAATCACAAATTATTAATAAGAAAACAATTCAGACAATGGCAGTTCTCGCATCAGGAACCGTGGACACCAGAAGGAAGTGATATCATAACAGTCTCTTAATCCGAAACACTGCTGAGAATCTTATTGTGAGAAAGCAGATAGTCCCAAAGGGCCAGAACGAAAGCACAGAGGTTGGGTGCTGGCCTTGCCTGCAGCAGACCAGGGTTCCCCAGCATTACATACAGTCCGTCTCCATCCCTATGAGTAATTCCTAAGTGCAGAACCAGGAGTAAGCGCTGAGGACCACCAGATGTGGGCCCAAAACAAAAAGAAAACAAAACAAAATTCTCAAACCTAGAAAGCAATAGAGCAATATGCCTAGTAAATGTATACATAAACATACTTTTAAAAACTGTGGTGGTTAGGCAGGGCACTTTTCTTGCACATAGCTGACTTAATTAATTTCTAGCAAAACATGTAGTTCCCCAAATGTGGCTAGGAGTGATTCCTCAGCACAGAGCCAGAAGTAAGTCCTGGCCCAATCTCTCCACACCCCACCCCACCTCAAATACTTTACAAAATAGTAGAAAACACAATTTTGCAATATATATTGGGGCCGGGCGATAGTCCAGAGGGTAGGGCATTGGCCTTGCATGTGGTGGACCCAGATTCGATCCCTGGCATTCCATATGGTCCCCTGAGGCACCACCAGGAGTGATTCCCTGACTGCAGAGCCAGGAGTAACCCATGAGCATTGCTGGGTGTGACTCCCAAAAAAAGCATATATATACTCCCCCAAAAAGCATATATATATATATATATATATATATATATATATATATATATATACATATATACATATATATACATATATATGTATATATATATAAAAGTACACACTATGGTTAAGTGGTATCTACTCTATGAATACAAGGATAATGCAATATTTGAAATTCAGTAAATGCAATCCACCAAGTTAAAGGAAAAGAGTGTATGCCAGGGAGCAACCAAAGCTGCATACCTCACATGAACAAGGACCCAGGTATGATTCTCAGTAATACATGGGACCCCAAGCACTGCCAGGTAAAGCAAAGTACAGCCACCAAATATCACTGGGAGTGCCCTAGGCTCCTGGACATTGTTCAAGAAACAATCCCACCTCCTGAAAAGAGAAAGAACGTTGTCACAATCTTACCATTCAAAGCAGAAAAGACATTTGACAAACTTAAACATTTATTCATTAAAAGTCTCAGGAAAAAAAGGAATAGAGGGAAACTTCTTCAGCTAAATAAAGGTCACCGATTTAAGAAAACATATAGGTAATATTACACTCAACAGTGAAAGATGGGATTGTTTCCTCTAAGACAAGGAATAGGGCAAGACTATCTGGTCTCACCACTCTGATGCAATACAAAAGGTTGGGGGTTGGGGTGCAGGAGAAGCAAATGGCAATGGGTCAGAGGGAAAAACAGCAGTCTGTGTAGCTGGGCCCCAAGGAATATACACAATCTTCTCTAAGTAGTGAATGGGTTCATCAATTTCCCAGAATATAAAAATAAGACAGTGACAGTGATAAAAATAAATTTTAAGTACAACTGTGCTCTATATACTAACAATGCACACAAAATTTTAAAGAAACGTTTGCAATTGCTAAACTAAATTTTAGAACTAGGAATTTTGTTTGAGATGAATGAATCATGTGTAGAACTATACGCTGACAACCATAAAATGAGGAAGAAAGAAAAGATCTAAATGAATGGTGAGATATGCTATGTTTGTGAATGAAGTGAAACACTCGCCATAGTAAATATTTCAATTCTCCTTAAATTGATTTATTTGTTTGTTTTGGGGGCCACACTCAGCAGTACTCAGGGCTTTCTCCTGGCTTTATGCTCAGGGATTACTCTTGAAGGATTCAGGTGACCATATGGGGTACCAGGGTGGAACCAGGGTCAGCCATGTGCAAGGCAAACTCCCTACCTACTGTACTATCACTTTGGCTCCAATTCTGAAACTTACATCAGATTTATGTACTACAATCACTAGCACAGTTCCATAGGATTTTCTTGTAGAGACAAGATTTTCTAAACTTTGTGTGAAAAGGAAAGTGTGGGTGGCCAGAGATGGCCTAATGCCAAGGCCTTTGCCTTATATAAGGCCATGGGCTTGATCCCAAGGACCACTGCAGGTATGAAGCATTGTCCTCTACGAACCCAGCACCACCAGGACTTCCAACCACACCACCGCCAGTTTGTGTGGAGCACACTGCAACCTAAAGTGTATGATGCCTAGAAGCACCAAGAACCAAACAGGCAAGCAATACCCCAAGCCTAAGTGGACCCCAGTTACAGCAACATCACCATCAAAGGAAGGTAAAAAAAAGCAAGGAAAGGAAGAGGAACTAGAATGGCTGAAATCATCCTTCATTCCTTCCCACCCAGCTGTACTCAGGGCTTACTTTTGGCCATGTGCTTAGGACCACTCCTAGCAGGCTCAGAGGACTATATGGGATGCCAGGATAGACTCTAGGTCAGCTGCATGTGAGGCAAGGCAAATGTTCTACCCCAATACCATCACGCTGTTCCCAAAAGTTCACCTTTTCAGCAAACAGTACTAAAGCAATTAGTCATCAATAGACCCCAATAAATAATAAGGACATTAACCTAAATTTCATAAATTGCTGAATATGAAAATGAACCATGGATTTAAATGTACAACTGAAACACCTAAGGAAATCTTTATGCTCTCATGCAAGAAAATGAGCCTCGTTTTAACACCAAACGGAAAAATCAGTATATCACACTTTATTTAAGTTAAAAACCTTAGCCCTGACTCAAAGAGATTGTACAGGAAGTAAGGTTGTGTATGGCCAACCCTGGTTCAAAAGTTGGTACTTCGTATGGTCTCCTAAGCACCTGGGAGCCCCTGAGCACAGAGCCAGAAGTAAGCCCTAAGCACTGCTGTGTATAGCCCTAACGCAACCTAAAAACAAAACAAAAAGATCTTTGACTTGCCAAAGTGCCCACTAAGAAGGTGAAAAGACAAACTACCAAACTACATGCTGGAAGAAAACACTGGCAAGTCAAATAATCAACAAAGGACTAGGACCTAGTACATATAAGTATGTGTGTGTGTGTGTGTGTGTGTGTGTGTGTGTGTGTGTGTGTATAGTGCTCAGGGAACCATATGGGATGCCAGGGATTGAACTCAGGTCAGCCATGTGCAAGGCAAACGCCCTACCTGCTGGACTATCGCTCCGCCCCACAATATCATTGTTCAACCAAAACATGAATGTAAAAAAATAAACATAATGTAAGAACATGAAGCAGAAAAAAAAAGAAGTGGGGAAAATGCAAATTAAGGGTCAATTAAAAAAAAGTATCTAAAAATGATATCTAAAGGAGAAAATAAAGAAAAAGACATACTTTCAAGAAATTTTTTCACAACTGAAAGATGAAAGTAGTCTATCTGAAACAATCCACTGAGGATCAGAAACAACAGTGAAGACCGAGTCATACATACATGTGTATGTATGTGTGTATATATATACACACACACATTATATGTGTACATAACATAACACACTTTATATATACACACCTTATATCTACACATATGTACACATACACACACATAAAATTCTTTGGGGTTTTTATTTGGGGGGGTGGGGAGTGGGTCACACCCAGTGTGCTCAAAGCTTACTCCTGGCTCTCTATTCAGAGATCACTTCTGGTGGGCTCAGGGGACCATATGGAATACCAAGGACTCAACCTGGGTTGTTTGTGTGCAAAGCAAACACCCTACCTTTTGTCCAACTGCACTGTCCTGTTGCGCTATGTCCTATTCAGTAATTCTGAAATGTCGAAAACCAAAAAAATCCAATTATAAAATAGACAAAAAACATGAAGATCAATTTTATCAAAGAGGATATTCAGAATTTACATATGCAAATGAAAAGAAGCCCAATCGCATTAGCCATTAGGTAATGCAAAATTAAACACAACATAAATCTTTGACAGAGACTAAAATTAGAAACTGACACCAGCAAATCTTGACAAGGCTGCAAAGAAAGTAATGATTCATACATTGCTGATTGGGATGTAAAATGGTAATGCCAATCTGGAGCCCATTTCATCAGCTTTTTAAAAAACTAATCATGTGCACACCATATGTTCCAACAAATGAACTTGTAGGCATGTATCACAGATAAATGAAAACTTATTTTTACACTAAAACCTAAGCACAAAGTTTATGGGAGTTTTATTCTATTAACCCCAAAGTGGAAACATCCCTGATATCCTTCAATGAACACATGGTTAAATAAACCATGGCTCATATTCACTGTCACTGTATCCCTGTCTTCCCATTCATCATCAATTTGCTCGAGCAGGCACCAGTAACGTCTCCATATGTCCTGTCTCATGCTAGTAGAGCCCAAGGGCACCTGCTTGCTCCAGGAACATAAAGAGCCTCAAACCATTCCATCAGGTCATGGGAATGAGGTCTATAATTGTTACTGGTATTTGGCATATCAAATACAACATGGGTAGCTTTGCCAGGCTCTGCCATGCTGGTAGCATACTCATGTAGTCATCTCTAAATCCAGCACTTTTTGATGAACCAGGTGGCCACGTGAGCTGGGCTGTGATAGGCTGGTCTGCTGGGTGGAGTTCTGACAAGAGAGAAGTCGGATGCGAAAATGGAGGCCCTCATGGAGTGGGGGGGTCGTCTGGCTTGTTGCGAGGCTCTGCTGGGGTGGCGGGCCAGGACTAGAACCCGCCATCCCTCCTGGGCACCTCATGAGTGGCTGGGACACAGGGAGGCCAGTAGCAGCTCTGCCCCATGTCTGTGAGTCTCATATTCATACCATGTAATAGTATGTAGCAACAAAAAGAAGATACAGAAACATACAAAAACTTGAATGACTTTCCAAGAACTACAAAGAATAAGCAATCTCAAAATCTCAAGAGAACATATATTGCATGAATTCATTCATAAAGCATTCTTGGGTGACAAAATGATTAAATTGGGGGCATATCTGCCATGGAATCATGAGAAAGAAATGGAGGGAGAGAGGCTGAACATGGCTTTAAACATGAAGGGTCCTGGGGTGACAGAAACTGTCTGACCTCGACTGCATTCATGCAGGAATCCTGGCTGTGCGAGAGTGTGAAAGTTCTGCAAGACCCTTACAGTTCTGGGGATGGGAGGAGTAAGCACTAGGTAAATAGACTAATTCTATTGTTTCTTGCATCTGCATGTGAAATCTACAATGATCTCAAACTTGAAAGGTTAATTTCAAAACTCAGAGTAGCGGTAACATTGATATAGGGGTTCTGGGGCTCAATAATAGTGTATGCTTTTTTTCTCAGTCATGATTATTCTTTTTTTTTTTTTTGGGCCACACCCAGCAAGCTCAGGGTTTCTCCTGGCTCTGCACTCAGGAGTTACTCCTGGCAGTGCCGGGGACATATGGGATGCCAGGGATCGAACCCTGGCCGGCATGGGCTGGCCGTGCAAGGCAAACGCCCTACCCACTGGGCTATCGCCCAGCCCCAGTCATGATTATTCTGATGTAAAATATCATCTTGTAAGAAGTCACTGAACAATATCATTTTTCCTTTTTCTTTTTGGGTCACACCCAGTGATGCTCAGGGGTTACTTCTGGCTCTGCACTCAGAAATTACTCCTGGTGGTGCTCAGAAAACCATATGGGATGCCGGGAATTGAACCCAGGTCAGCCACGTACAAGGCAAACTCCCTACCTGTTGGACTATTGCTCCGGCCCCATAATATCATTGTTCAACCAAAACATGAATGTAAAAAAATGAACATAATGTAAGAACATGAAGCAGAAAAAAAGAAGTGGGGAAAATGCAAATTAAGGGTCATTTAAAAATAAAGTATCTAAAAATTATATCTAAAAGATAAAATAGAAGAATTTAAGAAAAGACATACTTTCAAGAAATTTTTTCACAACTGAAAGATGGGAGTAGTCTATCTGAAACAATCCACTGAGGATCAGAAACAACAGTGAAGACAGACCGATTATCAAATCACCCCAACTGTAGAACACAGGGACAGACAGCTATGTGTGCTTCCAGAGAATAAAATGTTATACACTAAGTATCAAGAACCAAAGACTCTCAGACATGGGGCAGAGGTGCTACTTGTTCTCCCTGTGCCCAGCCGCTCAGGAGGTGCCCGGAAGGCATGGTGGGTTCTAGCCCTGGCCTGCCACCCCAGCAGAGCCTCACAACAAGCCAGATGACCCCCCCCTACTCCATGGGGCCCGCCATTTTCCACATTCGGACTTCCCTCTCGTCACAACTCCATCCAGCAGACCAGTCTATCACAGCCCCACTCACGTGGCTCTAGCGGCAGCGTGGTCCATCAATAAACGCTTTATTTAGAGGTGACTACAAGAGTATGCCACCCGCACGGCAAGCCTGGCAAGCTGCTCATATCATATTTGATATGCCAAATACCAGTAACATTTATATTAGGTCATTCCCATGACCTAATATAATGGTTTGAGGATCTTTATGTTCCTGGAGCAAGCAGATGCCTTTGGGTACTACTAGCATGAGACAGGACATATGGAAATATTACTGGTACCCGCTCTAGCAAATAGATGATGAACGGGAAGATAGTGATAGTGATCAAGAACCAGATTTCTGGGACCAGAGAGATAGTACAGCAGGTAGGGCTCTTGCCTTGCATACAACCAACCTGGGTTCAAGCCCCCAACACCCATATAGTTCCCTAAGCACCTACAAGACTGATTCCTACAAGAGCCAGGAAAAAGCCCTAAGCACAGCTCGGTGTGGTCCAAAGAACAAGCAAACAAACAAAAACACATTTCTCTAGTCATTGGAAGCTAGACCCAGGCACCTAACCATCAGATGAAGAAAGACGTTTTCCGCATTCATCTCTAAGGGTACACAACTCATAAACCCTTCCTGGGGTTGTCTGCAAAACAAGGAGATAGGAAAGAATATGATATGGGACAGAGGAAACAAGAGACCGGATTTGGGAGAGAATATCGGGAATACTGGCAAAGTGGGCACTGTGCTCCAGATGATGGCTGTGTGCCACACACAAGGCAGTCAGCTGGCAGTGCCAGCTCTGATGGCTCCAGGAGGCACAGGCCTGGAGAATGTCACGGTGGACTCCACTGCCCAGCTGAGATCATGAAGTCATTGCAATGTGGCTTATGAATAAGTGAATAACTGCCACATAGCAAAACTGGGGAAATTCGGAAAATAAATGGCTGAAAAAAAATGCAGAGTTGGGCAAAGAAAGAGAATGACTTCTCGGGGCCAGAGTAGATTAGGGCTTTAGCCTTGCACACAGCTGACGCAAGTTCAATCCCCAAAATCCCATATGGTCCCCCAAGCACTTCCAGGAGTAACCCCTGAGCATCACTGGGAAGGAAGGAAGGAAGGAAGGAAGGAAGGAAGGAAGGAAGGAAGGAAGGAAGGAAGGAAGGAAGGAAGGAAGGAAGGAAGGAAGGAAGGAAGGAAGGAAGGAAGGAGAGGGAGGAAGGGAGGGAGGGAGGGAAGGAGGAGGGAGGAGAGGGAAGGAGGGAGGAGAGGAAGGAAAGGAAGGAAGGAAGGAAGGAAAGGAAGGGAGGGAGGGAAGGAGGGAGGGAATGGAGGGGAGGGAGGAGGGAGGGAGGGAGGGAAGGATGGAGGGAGGGAGGGAGGGAGAGGGGGAGAGAGAAAGAGAAAGATAAGGAGGAGAATGATTTCTGAACATTCTCTAGAAGAGGCCTGTACCTAAGTCAGGGATACCACCCCCTGGGGACACTGAAATAACCCAGCGCAATAGAAACTCACAATTAGACTTCCAACAGATACTGAGTAATTTTATTTTTCTTTTCTGAAAACAAGGTGATAAGGTCAAATAAGTTTGAGAAGCTCTGACCTAACACATTGATAACTGCATTTAAAATCAGGAATTGAGGCTGGAGGGATGGTACAGGGGTGAAGATGCTTGCCTGGCATGTGGCTGCAGCTATATAACCATGGTTCAAATCCCAGCACTGCATACAGCGTGGTGCCTGGGCACAAAGTTAAGAGGAAGCTTTGAGACTCAGCTCTGAGATGTGCTCAAAAACAAAGGTGCGGTGCCCAACTGCATTGGCAGGTGGCAGAGAGGAGACAGGCTTGTCTACAACGCCAGGGCTCTGCCCTGTGGGCCCTGGATGGTGGATGGTCTGATATAGGAAAAGACTGGGCCCCCTGGGATGAAACCAGAGCCATGGTAGAGCCTGGCAAGCTACCTGTGGTGCATTCAATATACCAAAAACAGTAACAATAGAGATGAACTGGACAAGGGACAGACCAGATGCACAGCTGCACTGCCCGGCCCACATGGAGCAGCCCATGGAGTCTCTGAGGAATCGGCTAGTCCCCAGCCGAGACCAAGCCCCTAGGGTAAAGCAGTCATGTTGGGGGAAGCCACGCCGCTGGAACTGGAGCAAGGATTTGGACTCCTCACTCCTCATGCTGGTGGGCGTGGCTATGGGCCTGCAGCCTCTGCAACCAGATGAACCAGACAAGGGGCAGATCAGCCATGCAAGAGGCTTAGAGAACAAAGTAGGCTAGGGCCAGGTCCTTCCCAGGATCTTTCACATCTGTACAACATAATGATCATTGTAGTTGTAACAAACTGGTTGATGGGGAATGAGGAACTATAACGTCACACTAGAACTCACTATTGAATATACACATAGATAATTGCATCATAAACCATAAGGCAAGTCACAAGGTGTAGAAGAGAAAGAAATACAGAGACAGAAATCATGATAGAAACAAAGAAGAGAGACTCAATGCACGGGGAAGAGCTGCCATCTGGCTCTCCCCTAGCTCAGCTGACCATGAGGCTCCCAAGAGGCAAGATGGGTTTTGGGAGTGGGCCCATCACTTCTGTAGGGACTCGGAAGCAACAGGATGAGACTCGCTCACCATAATAGCCACCATTATCACAGTCCAGACCCCACAGCTCATCAGAATCCACGCAAGAGAGATGCTGATCTCAAGACCAGCTCAGAGCAGCCAAGTTCGAGCCCAGAGAGGCGGCTATCGGAGGCGGAAATCACCAGGTGTACCTGGAAATGGAGCTGGGGTACCCCTTCCCTCTCTGACCCATCCCAGAGGCCTGGTGGCCCCGCCCACAAACTGCCTCTGGGCTCTCAGGCATGATGCAGAGACTCAGACGCATGAGGGAGAGCTGCCATCTGGCTCTCCCCTAGCTCAGCTCACCATGAGGCTCCCAGGAGGTAAGATGGGTTTTGGGTGTTGACCCATACCTCTGTAGGGCCTCTGAAGCAGCTGGATGAGACTCACTCACCATAATAGCCACCATCTTCATGGTCCAAACCCGGTACATCAAACTAGTGGAACCAATCATGTTCTAGAATATATTACAATCTACAATGTGTAAGAAAAGGAAGCGAGGAGAGAGAGAAAGAGAGAAAGGAGATAAAGAGCCTGCCATGGAGGCAGGCTGGGGGAAGGGGAGGAAGGTGGGGACATTGGTGATGGGAGATGGGCAGGGGTGGAGAGATGGGTGTTGGAACACTATAGAACCAAAATTCAAGCATAAACATCTTGTAATTATATATCTAACGGTGGTATAATAAAATATTTTTTAAATAGGGAAAAAAAAGGTGAAGGGGAGTCCCTCAATTGTCCAAATTTTGATGAAGACCTGAAGAAAAACATGCATTCAGATGTTGACTTAAACCCAAACCATTATTCCAACTCCTTATGCATATAACTGGACTTTATGAATGGCTGTTCATGTTACCAGTTCAGATGGTAAGCTCTCAACATGTACATATATATATATATATTAAATGCGTACATTATATATTTAGTACATATGCTAAAGTACTAAAGCAAAGTTCCTCTAAGATAACTTATCTCTTATATGTCACACTCAATAACTTTCATATGAAGTTCAAATCTAGAAATAAAAGCAATTTTTTAATATTTTAACTCAGGGTGTTATTATTTGGATTCAAAAATTTCAGGTTGTATTTTATTTTGATAAAAATAGAAATAGTCACATTTTAGACATAGTAACAAAATTAAGTATAACTATAGTCAGCTTCATAATCACAGGGTCAGAGACAAAAAAGAAATAGAAAAACAAAAACTCCAGATTTTAATAAAATTTAAATAGGTCAAGCAAACATGCTTTTAGGTAACTTATATTGCCTGTACCTTGTCATACAAAATGACAGAGCAAATATAAGGAACAGTAAAAATTTGAATATACTGGACGAAGCACTCATCATTTTATAAATCCAAGGAAGATCTAGACTTGGGCTTATCAAGTAGCCCACCAGCATAAACCCATCAAGTATTTTGCTTTAAAAATCAGAATCTGGGGCTGGAGAGAGTCAAGAGGTTAGGGCACTTGCTTGCATGCAGCTGAGCTGTGCTCGATGAGCAGCACCACCTAAGGTTCCCAGGCCCCACCAGGAGTGATGCCTAAGTGCAGCTAGGAGTCAGCCTGAGCACTGCCAGGTATAGCCCCAAACAAAACAAAGATACTGAAGCATAATGACTGAGGGGTTCAAGCAGGGCTCAGCGGGGTTAGTGGCTCTAGGGACCAGCCTGTGAGTGCTTGAGGCCATCGGAGCCACACTCAGCAGTGCTCAAGGGACACGCAATTCTAGCAAAAAGACTTCTGATGCAAGGTATACACCACCACTCTCTGAGCTTTCTCCTGTATCTCAATTCTTACAGATTTTTTAAAAGAACATTTAAAAAGAGTGAAAGCATTTCAAATTAAGCACAAAATTAAATGTTTGAACTTCTCTGGGAAGTCGCGAAGGTCAGTTTGCAGTTAACTGAATAAAGAGGACTTTTTGTTTATTCTCTAGAAAACTAAAAAAGTTTTCTCACCCAGCACCCTTTAATGAAAGTAATCAACACCCCGACTGTGAACACACAGCAGCTTTTCAAAACCTGGAATGACATTATATCAGTACATACCCTGAGTCATTAAAATCACAGGTATTTTTAAATTATTGATGAGACAGAATGAAATCACTCCTATTAAAATTGATAACTTTCTTCATTAAGTATTTAAATTAAAACTGCTCAAGCGTATATTGAGTTATCTACAGAGAGGGCTGAGTATACAACTGGATTTAAGTTTTGAAGAAAAACTTAAACTTGAACCTACTTTTCTTGAACTAGTACACCAAAGGTCATATTTCTAACTGTTATGGATATATGATAAAACCTATTATTGACATCTGTGAGAGAGGAGGAAGAGTTTCATACTTTTAAAATAGGAAATACATTCTTTGGCATGAGTCCATTAAAGCATTGTGTGAATCATGAAAATAAACCTAGTTGTTCCAAATGTGGGTAAATCTAGCAATGATAATCATACCAAATGCACTTTATTTTTTATTTATTTATTTTTGTTTATTTATTTATTTTTCTTTTTTTCTTTTTTGGGTCACATCCAGCAATGCTCAAGGGTTACTCCTGGCTCTGCACTCAGGAATTACTCTTGGTGGTGCTCGGGGGACCATGTGGGATGCCGAGGATCGAACCTGGGCAGGAATGGGCCGGCCTCGTGCAAGGCAAACGCCCCTACCCGCTGGGCTATCGCTCCAGCCCCACCTCTTATCATGTTTGTAAGGGTAGTGAAGAAAGCAGAGGAAATAATAAATTCAACCTGCCCAGAAAACTGAGAATAACATTCCTTTGCAATGGTGTGATTGTTACCTTCTCAACCCAATGATCCTCCATGTTTATTTCTTAGACATTGCTTTTTCCTAACAGGAGGAGCATGGGGCAGCAGAGCCTGGCAAGATACCCGTGTATTATTTACTTGTTATGCCAAAAACTAGTAACAATTATGAACCTCAGTTCCATGACCTGAAGAATGGTTTGGGGCTCCTCCTGTCCCTGGAGCAAGTAGATGCCCTTGGGTTGCACTTGCTTGTGACAGGACTTATGGAGATGTTACTAGTGCTCACTGGAGCAAATCGATGAACAATGGGAAGACAGTGATACAGTGATACAGTGATTGACATCATTACCAGTGACGGTAGCAAACTAGCCCTGGATAGCGCAGACATTGACCCCAGCACTCAGCGTGGTGACTGCCATCACAACGGGTGTCCCCAGGAGTTGTGAGGCCGTAGAACGGGATCTACTTTCTGAGCCCCTGGAATGATAACTACACTATCAAGTGCTCCTGACCATTATCCATGGCTGTGAGCAAAGTGAGTCCCAGAGCAGGACTCCAGCAGGATTCTCAGTTGTGAATAACTATCAACAGAGAAACACTTAGAATCCCGACAGCCACATAGGATGCTCTTGGACATTTGGTGAAACTCCATAATTTTCCAGAAGAGCTTTTCTTTGATATACTGGCATTCACTGTTAATTCCAAAAAGCTCTTTTAAAACATTTTTCAATAAAAATTGCTTTAGCATCTGCTAGACATGAAAAACAAATATATGTTTCGTTTTATGACATTATAACATGTTACAAGGTATCAGAGTATACCCTGTCATACCCTGTATACTCTACTCAGAGGGCAAAGGAAGCAGATTATTTTGGAATCCTTGACATGGCTCCTTGATAGCTAAACCCAATTATGGGTTCAAACTGGTTCCAATCCTGTCAACCTAGCTTGAGTTTCCAGTGTCCCACAGAGCTAGATTAAGAATGCAATACTTTTCCATCACAGTAGTTATATTTATGAAAATACATGAGGCACTTTTAGTGAAGAACTAACAGATATTTATAACTTGACAGCATTATGAGTAATGGGGAGCCAGTGAAGGAAATTAAACTAGAAAGTGAAGGGGACACACTTATATTTCACAAAGATCATCATAGGTTAGTATGGAGATGGCAGGATTTTGATAATGATTTCCTAATATTATGACCTTTTATTTTAGTTTACTGGTATTAACACTAAACAAAAGTACTGTGGTGGAGTTATTTTAGGTAGTACCTTATAAACTGAATCTAATACAATTTGGGGAAATAAAGTGGCAATGTTTTCCTAACTCTGCTTCTGTACGTGGCTGTCATGCCTGGGCTGCTCCAGGGCCTCTAAGTGAATATTATTATTGCCACCTACCTTTCCAAATAGACCACGAACTCCTTGAGGAAAGCATCTACTACTTAGCATCCTGCCCTTTACTTTTCTAAGTTATAGATGCATAACTTTGGTTTGTTTTGTTTTTTTGGAGGGGGGATAAATACCTGGGTGTTTTCTGGTAAGCACCTGAGTGTCAAAGTATATGTAAGGTTCTAATGTAATTGAATGTAATCAAAATTACTTTTTAGAAAACAAAAAGATCGAATTAATTGTTCTCCTGACTTTGATATCTGTGCCTCTTTGAGCCCTCTTTTCATCACAGTAAAATGGAGATGAAAAACAAACCCAAATCAACTCTTTGAGGAGTTGGAGGGCTTAAAGGAATTTATGGAAAAAAAAAGAAACGCTGCTAACTCAAAAGCAGCACATGAACATTTGTTGTTGGTAGTTGTGGTCTTATTCCAGGCCCTATTTAAAGTACAACATTGGGCCTTATTTTCTAACTATTCCCAAAACATTCTTCCCGAGTCAGTGCTCAAGAATCCTGGCCCTGTGCCTGAAGTATGACAGTAATTTTATACAAAATGCTCATGAATTTATGTTCTGAGCCACTTCCATGTACGCAGCCTAACTGGGAAGGGGGAAAGAGAGACGCCCTCTAGCTTGTTCAGTAGCACAGCGTGGATAAAGGAATGATAAGTATCTCTAGCCAGAAATAGCTATTCATTTCAAACAGAGTCCCTCAAGGAATATTTTCATTATATTTGTGACAATACAAATGTAAAACTGAGGACCTGAAATTATAATATATTTCCCTTCAACCAGCTAAGAGGGTAAAGAGAAACATAATTTTCATCTTTAGGAAGGGAAAATAGTCTTTACACTTTAAAAATGACATTAGTAATAAAAGTCAAGTGTATTTTTCCTTTCATTTTGTGGAAAACACTACTAAACATGAATTTTAAAGCTTGTAATTTAGACCTTTAGACCATATAAACTATCACAGAAGATTTATATTTGTTGTAGACTACTGATTAAATATTAGCTTGTAGTAAAAACTTGAAGTAGGTCCCAGAATTTCATTTCCTTTATCTCTCATGTAAACTTCCTGTCTTAAAACAGGCATATTGGAAGGGACCAGATATAGCTTATATCTGGTTCCTTCTAACATGAGATATAGCTTATATCTGGTTCCTTCTAACATGAGATATAGCTTATATCTGGTTCCTTCTAATATGAGATATAGTTCATATCAGGAACTATATCTCATATTAGATATGAGAACTTCCTAGTTCTAATATATTATATTATTATATAGAACTATATCTCATATTAGATCTGATATGAACTTCTTCATATCAGATATAGTTCATATTATAGCATGGAAGAAAGTGTTTTTAAAATAGCATTTACATTTCCCTGATTCCCACATGGTAATAGTTCAGAGGCCACAAAACTTTCTTTGCATGTAGCTGACCACAGTTCAATCCTTAGCATTAGTACAGAGCCTGGAGTGTGTCCTGGGCACTGCCAGGCACGGCCTCCCAAACAAAAAAAGGAAGGAGAAAGGAAAGGGCAGGGCGCAGGCAGGAGAGAGAGAGATAGAAAGAGAGAAAGAGAGAGAAAGGGAGAAAGGGAGAATGGGGGAAAGAGAAAGAGAGAGAAAGAAAGAAAACGAGAAAGAAAAAGAAAGAAAGCAAGCAAGCAAGAGGCGGAAGGGATAAAGGGAGGAAGGAACCGAGAGAAACTCTCAACTTGATATTTCACTGACAGCAGAAATCCAACAGATGTGCATAATAGTAAAAGTAATCAAATATACTGTTGATATTCTGCATTTATTTGTCAAGAAGGGAAACAACATAGGGATTTAAGAGGATCACAGAAGCTTTATAAAATTGGAACCAATGCAAAAATCATCTCTTCTGAAACAAAGATCAAAAGTTACATGGAGGAATGAAATCATTTAGCAATCACCAAAGGAAGAAAACAGGTTTCCAGTATTCACGACTTAATTGCTAAAGCTTGGAAAACACTTCCACATTGTACAAACAGTGCTGATACCCACAAGCTGGTACTAAATGAAGTGTGCTACGGAACCTCAGAGTTACAGCAAGCGTGACTTATAAAGGTAAACTCCTTGTCTTTATCAGACCGAGGAGCCAGCAGTACCTCTCAAACCGCTGCATCCAGAGCTCCAGGATCCTCCCAGTCAGAGCCACAACAGTGAACACAGAATCACACACCACCAGCTTTCTCCAGGCTCAAAACCGTGGGAGCCGAAGAGTATCACTACACAGACTGTGTGATGCGTAGGCATGTACTCATTTCTAAGTGACTCGTGAGAGACTTCTCCAACAGATGATAATGCATTCTGACACGCTTCCTATCACTATGCATGCTTTTGGAGAGAGAAACCTACAAGTACCGCTTATGCAGTGTGGGAGCCTGATGACTCCATCAACACAGAAACGGTGTCTTCAAAGTCCATGTAGGTTATCAGAACTTCTTCAGGGTCGGAGGAGGAAGAGGGGGCGAAGGGAGCAACATAAGCGCAGATCGGACAGCGCCCACAGCAAGTGCACACTCACCATCCTACTACCAAATAATGTCCAACACTGACAAACAAAAATGTGTTTCTTCCTAGGAAGCTAATGTGGAAAGCCGTAGACTTTCTACCCTTTCAAAGCATAAAATGAGGAGCTTGTTAAAGGACACTGAAAGCAGTTAGTGGTTTAAAATTTTATAAAATGTTTTGTTCAGTAAATTATTGTCTGCCCGACAGAGTGCACATGATTACAAAACAAAGGGATATTGCAATTCTATGAAACATTTTTGGTTTAACTTTTAAACCTATTTATGTGAATTCCTATTCTACATACACAGTCAAATATAACTGTCTATATTTTTTAAAAAGTCTTTTCAGAAAAGAACTGACTGCTAAGTACAATTAGTATAGACTTTATAGTGCAGCTTTTAATTCCAGGTTTTAAAATACCAGGAATGGGGCTGGAGAGATAGCACAGCAGGTAGGGCGTTTGCCTTGCACGCAGCCGACGCGGTTCTATCCCCAGCATCCCATATGGTCCCCCAAGCAGCGCCAGGAGTAATTCCTGAGCAAAGAGCCAGGGTAACCCCTGAGCATGACAGGGTGTAACCCAAGAGCAAAAATAATTTTTTTAAAATAAAATACCAGGAACACCAGAAAAAAAGCAGACAGTGGACGAATAATAATTATATTAAGAAAAAATAAAATTTTCAACTGCAATCAGTGATAACACAACATTAGGTTATGACAGTCACACATGAACGGTCTATGTAAAATAATCCCATATTTATAATCGGGCATATGATACTCGAGAAAGTCTTATGTCTGATGTACTATTAAACAGAGAAAATTGGGGCCAGAGCGATAGCCCAGCGGGAGGGCGTTTGCCTTGCACGCAGCAGACCCGGGTTCGATCCCCGGCATCCCATATGGTCCACCGAGCACCACCAGGAGTAAGTCCTGAGTGCAGAGCCAGGAGAAACCCCTGAGCATTGCCGGGTGTGACCCAAAAAAAAAAAAAAAAAAAAAAACAGAGAAAATTAAATAAAGCACAATCCAAAACACAAGACATTTTAAATAGAAATATATAGGTACTTCATCCTCATGTTTTTAAGTGCAAAACTTAGACCAGAGTATATGCCTCAAGATTTAAAATACACTTTCTGAACCTAGAGACAGTACAAGAGTTAAAGCACTTGCTTTACTTAAGAGTCAACCTAAGCCCATAACCTAATGTTGTGTTATCACTGATTGCTTTCGATCCCTGAAGCAGCAGGATGAGACTCCCCATCACACTAGCCACCATTTTTGCTGTCTGGACGCTGGGAAACTGCCTCATGACCAGATTAACAGAGCAAAACCAGTTTGAGCCCAGGTTGCGGCCGCTATGCGCCGCGCTGGTCCACTAAAATAGTGAAACAGTAATGTCTTTTAATGCACTGCATTCCACGAAGAACAGGAAAGTTTGGTGGGAAGGAGATATAAAGAGGAAAGAAATGACATACAGAACCCGCCAAGTAGTTGAGGTATGGGAGGGGGAGGGAGGTGGGGACATTGGTGATGGGAGATGGGTTTGGGTGGAGGGGATGGGTGTTGGAACACTGTAGAACCAGAACTCTACATGAGCATCTTTCAATTGTATGTCTAAAATGGTGTAATAATATTTGGGGAGGGAATAATAAAATTAAATTAAAAAAAAAAGAATCAACCTAAGTCCGATCCATTGTGCCATACAGGGGCACAACCAGGAGTGATCTTGAGCTGGGTGTGGCACCAAAACAACAAAAAAATTGTTTAAAATATATTTTCTATGAACAGGTAGCTACAATACGTCAGTTTAACCTGTATCCCCTGACTACAGTGTAAATGATCATTTACATCATAAGCACTTTCCAGTATATGAATTCTAAAATGATTCTTATGTAAATACTATGACAAACTGAGGAACTATGTACCATATAGTTCTCTCAGAAAAAGACTACCCAGCCCATAAAAAAAAAAAACTTTATAGTATCAATATCTTTGAAAATGAAAATACTCAATACAGGTGAGGATGAAAATGTCAGGTCCTTTTTAAAAATATTTTATTATACCACCGTGAGATATACAATTACAAAGAAGTTCGTGTTTGAGTTTCGGCCATACAGTGTTCCAGCACCATCCCTCCACCAGTGCCCATTTCCCACCACCGATGCCACCAATTCCTCCCCCTCCCCTAGTCTGCCTCTACGGCACCTTCTTTTATCTCTTTTCTCCATGTCAGGTCCTTTCTTTAACTGAAAGCAGTGTTTATTCATAGCTCTCATAACAATCATAGCACAAAGAAGACAGGGAAATTGAATAAACTATGGTATACTCATATGTGAGATGACACAGCAATAAGGAAAAACAAGCTCACACAGGGCAGAAAATAGAAGCTAAATAAATAGAAATGAGGGAATGTTCACGACCTATGCACCTGCATCCTGTTGACAGAGAGGCAAAAGACAAATGTCTACATGTATTAAGTTTATTTGTAACTTATATGAATGCATTTTAGAAAAAGGCTTGAAAATAGCCAAAGTCCTTGAAGGGTAATCTCTGAGTAGTAAAAAAAATTTTTATCCTATATTTTTCTGGATTTTCCCTCAATGAGTATCACTTTTAAAATATTTAAAAGGTGTCATTTTATCATGTGCGAATAAATGCTGAAAGGGCTAATGCCAAGCTAGAACTGAGCATTAAATACAGGCAAAAAATGCACATGATGGCCTCTAAGTGTATGTGTTGCAACCCACAATGTGTAAGAGAAGGAAAAGAGAGAGAGAGGGAGAGAGAAAAGAGATAAAGAACCTGCCATTTAGGCAGGCTATGGGAGGGGGAGGGAATGGGGGACATTGGTGGTGGGAAATGGGCACTGGTGGAGGGCGGGTGCTGGGAACACTATGTGACCGAAACCTCCAAACATGAACAACATTGTAATTGTATATCTCACGGTGGAATAATAAAATATTAATTTTTTTAAAAGTGTCATTTTAAACATGCACAGCAACCAGGACCCCTACACCCTGCAGTTCCTGAAAGGTCAGAGTGAGTTAGAAAGCTGAAGTCTGTATATCCCTTTGCTCACCATTAGAAACTGGGCTTGGGCACTGTTTAAGCACACTCCCATACTTTCAAAACGCAGGGACTTGGGGCTGCAGAGATAGACAGTGGGTAGGACACTTGCCGTGCATGTTGCCAACCCAGGTTTGATCCCCATTATTTCATATGGTCCCCCAAACACCATCAGGAATAATTTCTGAGTGTAGAGCCAGAAATAATGCCTGAGCACTGCTGGGTGTGACCAAAAAATGTGAAAAATATAAAATAAAAATACAGTGTTCTTTGGGCTCCTTTTGAAAGGATGAATAAGAATTCTTTTTTTTTAAATCAAACTCCCATTCAAAATGAAGCTGGGTTTCATTTATGTAAAACACAACTCCACAGAGATTATTTTGAAATAGAATTAAGAAGGCACCCCAGAATGGCCACAGAAGCCTCACTGTCTGGATCAGATCATTATGTTTCTTCAAAACTCACAGATCTCAGACGGGTTCTGCTTCAAATGCTGAGAGCAGGGACCTTTGCTCTGTTTTTTTTTTCTTTTTTGGGTCACACGGCAATGCTCAGGGGTTACTCCTGGCTCTGCAGTCAGGAATTACTCCTGGTAGTGCTCGGAGACCATATGGGATGCCGGGGATCGAACCCAGGCCGGCACAGGCCAGCCGACATGCAAGGCAAACGCTCTACCCGTTGGGCTATCGCTCCGCCCCTGCTCTGTTAAGAGACACACGATATTGACTTTGGGCCCAAGACTGTTCTACTTAACCTTGTTCCTCCGGGTACTGGAGCAGTTAGAAGCGAGGACTCCCCCCACGGCTCATAATAATCCTCTCCCTTCCATTTCTGAGGAAGGTCTGGGCACTGCCTGGCTGTCTCTGAGCTGCAGCAGGGCCACTGCTGAAGGGTCTAAGTGGAAACTTGGAGGCACGTGGTCTCTTCTTCACATACACACAGCCAACTACCTGCCCAGCCTCCTGACTCACTTTCCCTTGGCACAATAAACCCACAAATCAGGCTTGTTGAGACAGCACCAGTTCCTCTTTCTAGTTCTCCTTTCATTCTCCACAAAGCCACACCAGAGATCCCTCCGGCCACCGCTGACTCATGTCTCCCCATCTCTGGCTCTCCCCCCTTGTCCACCTTGTGGTTTCAGATTAAAATGTTCACTCAGTCACTCCAGAAGTTGGGCTTTCCTGCTTTCAACTCAGAACTTTCCCTGAATTCGTCTCTCCTCAAACACAGCCCAGAACAAATGTCGAAACAACTGTCTCAGTCCTGCTTTCTGGAATCCTCTTTGTATTTTGGAATATGACTTTTTTTTCTGTCCCTGCTTGTCCCATTCTTTCCCATCCTGAACATGGCAGCAGGACCACCATGGTAAGACAAAGCTCTCTCTTTTGTACCCAAACCTGCATTCCTTCAACACAATCCACACACGCAGGCTCAGCCACACTCACCATGCCTTATCAAGGCAGAGGAGGTATTGTGTAAGCAACAGGAGCTGCAAGGACGAGCCACCCACAAGCAGACACACACAATATATATACATAGGTTCAAGGTTTAGGGGTTTCCTTTCCAGAGGGATTGTTTTTGTTCTGTTTTGGAGCCTTCCTCCAACAAAATATTGTCAGCTAATGTTCTGACCATTTTCCAATACTGCCTGGTGAACCAACTTAATTTAGTACCGTGGTTTATAACCTTTTTTTACGCCTCCAAACTAGCAACAGTTTGTCTACACACCAGCTGTTGAAAACCACTGATTTAGACAATGTAATTTTATATAAGAGTATTTTTTTTTTTTTGCTTTTTGGGTCACACCCGGCAACGTTCAGGGGTTACTCCTGGCTCTGCACTCAGGAATTACTATGGCGGTGGGGACCATATGGGATGCCGGGGGATCAAACCCAGGCGGCACAGGCCGGCCGCATGCAAGGCAAACGCCCTACCCGCTGGGCTATAGCTCCAGCCCCATAAAGAGTAATTTTTAAAAAAATTTTTTTTGTTTTGTTTTAGGGTCATCCTTGGTGGTAGTCGGGGTCACTCCTGGTTCCTCACTCAGGAATCATTCAGGTGACCATATTGGTGCTGGGGATGGGACCAGATCGTCAACATGCACAGCAAGGGCCTTACCCACTGTTCTCTCACTCTGACCCCATAAATAAAACTCCTTTAAGTATGAAGAACCCAAAACTACAAAATTTAAAAAGTTACAAAAGAAATGTTACCAACAACTCCCCCCCCAAAAAAAAAAAACCAGCAAGGCCAGGTAAGGATAATGTAGCATCTCAGGATTTAGGATAACAAATCAGGCTCTCACTGGCCCTTCTCCCTCTCCAATTACCAGGGAAGGTTGGTAAATGGCCACAGACAGTTAATGGTGGGTAATTAGCCATGGAGGAGTTATAAATGTAAATGGAATGTTCTTGATGGAGACATTTTGGTATTTTCATTACCCACACAAAGTTCATATCAGATGTGTATGCTTGATTTTCCCAGGAATCCAAAATGATATGCCTGGGAAATGCCATATTAGTTTTATACTAAGGAGAAAAATTTTATCAGTTCTGGACTTGTATGATGATAGGATTCTCCCATATACTTATTTTTCTGGCTTTTTGGGCCACATCCATAGTACTCAGGGGTACTCTGATTGAGCTCAGGATTACTTCTGGTGATGCTCCGGGCACCATATGGAATGCTGGGAATCAAACCCAGGTTTACAACATGTAAGGCAAGCACCTTACCTGCTGAATTATCACTCCAGCCCCTCCCACTGATTTCTGGGTTTAAAAAAACCTATTGAAAACAGGGATTCCTAAATCACAGGATTGAAATTTCCACCCAAAAACATAAATAAAATCTTAAATAATATTGGGTAACAACTAAAATTGCTGGAATATCTATTTTGAAAATTAATTTTACAATAATTCTTTTCTCAGAATTACCTTTATAATAAACTAAGTTTATCCAATATAGTTTCATGATTCTGAAAAGCATGAACATATTTGTGTTTGGAAATGTGTTAATTTTTAAGGATCCTAAGGAATGACTTGTTAACATTACATAACAGAGCAGAATTGTGGGACTGTATTAAATAAACACACATATTTGACTAACCTGATAACTCACTGCTCCTGAAATTATGTTGCTAAAAATAATTATACCCAGTCATCCATAACGCCATTGTTTCATGAAATGACACAGCAGGTAAATTTAATTCTCCCACCTCTATGTTAAGTCACGCAGTCACAGACAATGCCTACAAGCAAGACCAGGAGAAAGAAAATCATATTGCCCTAGACCAGCACATAAATTGAAGCGAATGCCCAAACACTGTTATCAAGAAAAATTGAGGGGTATCGTGGAACATACGCTGATAACATCAGGAAAGGTAAAAACCAGTCATCTAAGAAAAACTCTTCAGACTCTGCTCCCATAACCTGCAATTCCCAGAGTATCACCTTTCTCTTTGAAGTCTTGCTTTACTTCCTTAATACTGGGATTAAGCACACTCCGGTTTTTTACCTTATTTTGCATTTTATTTTTTTAATTTTTTATTATACCACCGTGAGACATACAATTACAAAGGTGTTCATAATTGGTTCTTGGTAATACAGTATACCAGCACCCATCCCTCCACCAGTGCCCCATTTCCACCACCAATGTACCCCACCCCCTCCCACCCACCCCCCAGGCTGCCTTAATAGCAGGTACCCCAGTTTCTTCTCTTTCTCTCTCTGTCTCTCTCTCTGTCTCTGCATCTCTCTCCCTCTTATTTTACACATTGTGGCTAGCCCTGCAGGTATTTAGAGTTTATCACTTAAGTCTCTTTGTGTATATTCAATGGTGAGTTTTAATCTGTTATTTTGCATTTTAAAGAAATGAATAGATGCTACTTTTTGCCTAAGTTTTCAGTTCATTAAACTCAGGCTTGCTTCAAAATTGAGAGGGGAAAGGCCCAAATGTAACTTTATATGGTCGAAAGTAAAAGCACTCTCTTTCTGTCACTTCCTTCAGGTGCCAACTGCTTGGGGACACCGAGGGTGATGGACACTTGTACAAATATATTCATATAAACCTCTTTTCCACTTGCTGACTAATATATCTTGATTTTTTCCAAGAAAATGTACAAAAGCAGCAAACACATTTGCATTTATTGCATTTCTCCCTTTCATGAGACGGCTAAAGATTTACCGAATCTCAAAGGTAATAAAACAAACTTCCAACTTATTACTAAATACTGTGTCTGGTTATATTAACTTTCATACTTGCCTTCAACCTGAAAATGGTCAGAACATGTGAGCACACATACCGCATAATACAGATGCTTTGTAAATACAGATATTAGCTTACATGGATGAATGCTAACATAGGATGAGGCAAAATTAAATTTCAAAGGCAAAGAAGCAAAGACAGACACCCGCGTGGGTGGTGAGGTTTAATGAGTCCTGAGCAGCAAGGGACAATGTGTAGATCTGACTGGGAGTCTGGGACTTGGGAGCCTTGGAGCCAAGTCTAAGACCACCTGGCTAGGTGGTTTGTGTAAGTTCCTCATGCCTCTGAGCTTCTTTATCACCCACAGAACTGGGGGAGGGGGGACTGTCTTTCAGAGACTCAGAAATCAAGTGCTTCAGCTGGCGTCCTAAACGTAGCCAGTGCTACAAAGGGGCCTTTTAAGCACAGATGGCCCTTATAAGCACAGATGATCCAATACTTGGTACCATCAAATGCCTGCACGCATTGCTGCTTTCCTTGTCTTGGTGTTTTCATCTGCCTTCTTCTAATCATCTTATTTGTACAGAGAAAGTGCCTTAGAAACTAATTACTATAGAGCTCAGAAACTCTCATGCACGGCAGAAACAGGCCCCTCTCTCCTCCTCCTCCTTCAGGGTAGGCACCGACTCATTAGCAATGTCCCAGCCGCCTCCCAAGCAATTCCAAATTTTACTTACAACTTGTGACCATCACAGGCCATCTGACCCACCCACCAAACACGAGAAAACACTCTTCGCCTCTGCCGGTGACTAGCAGCTCCTAAGCGTCACAAGACACAGAAAGAGGCTTCCTGCAGCTTCTTGGACTTGACAAGGCCATACCTTCAGCTGGCCAAGGGCCAGGGCTTAGGGAAGCAGGCAGCTACCAAACACACATCTGTTTTCACCCCGCCGCTGGTCAACTCGACGTCCACCCCTCCGAACATGCATCCATTTGCAGGAATCAGACTTCTACCAAACTACCCTAGAATAATAACTATGGAGAAATTCGCCACCTCGTCTATCATATGAGAAAACAGGCGCAAGAGGACGTGGCACGCCCAAGGATAGGCAACACGTTAGGCATCAGCTGGGATAAGCAGCCCAAGTCTTTCCTGAGGTTCTCTCCTGGGACCGCCAGGCAAAGGCCCCTGCTATCAGGTGTTTATCAAACAGCAGCGCTGAGGGTGGTGATGGAACAGGGTCGCTTGGGGGGGGGGTGGCAAAATGCGCTCTGCGCCCACCTTTGAGGGCAGCGACTGCAAGTCTGCTTCGCAAGCGGAGGGGTCGGCTACGTCTGGAATTCTCCGTCTTGCTGTTCCAATTACCGGGGGGCTGGGGGTGCCTAGGGAATAAATACGCGGGCCTCGTGAGGGCGAGCAACCCTCATAGCGCTGTCTACAGGGCTTCAGGGCTGCGTCAGGCCCAGCCGACAGCAGGCGCTCAGCCCAGCGCGCCCCCGCCGGCAGGAGGAAGGCGGGAGGGGGAGGGTTCCCGGTTTGTTTTTTCCTATTTGTGCACCTGCAGTGTCCCCTTCCACACAAGTGGCCGCGCGCCCTTGCCTCTGGATGCCGGTGGGTTCCCGGTCCCCTCCATTCGGAGGCGTTTGTGGGGGCGTGGGATGGGATGGGGTGCTGGCGGAGGCCCCGACGCGGGGCTGGTCTCCCCGCGGGTGCAGCCGAGCCGGGCCGGGCTCCCCCGGACAGCGCCTTTGTTTTCCCGGTTCACTTACGTTTGCGGAAGTGCCGCCGTCGCCGGCAGGCGCCCCCTGCACCCCAGAAGATGACAGCGGCCCGGGAGGCCGAGGCCCGCGAGCGCGCACACACGCACCCGGTTCCGCCTCTGCAACCCCCTCCCCGACGGCAGGTGGGCGCGCGAGCCCGGGACGCCCCTCCGGGAGGCTCTGCTCCTAAGTGGGGTGATGTGGGGGGGGGCGCCGCCGGGTCCCCGCCCGCCGCCCCGCCCGACTCACCTGCTGCGGCCGAAGGCGGCGCTCAGCGGCGGGGGCGCGGGGCGCTGTGTCCCCCGCGGCGGCGCTGCGCGGCGGTGCTGAGAGTCGGGGCTGCGCGCCCCATGGCGGGCCTCGGGGGCTGCGGCGGGGAGCTACGGGCAGCGATCGCGCTCCTGCTCCGGGCGCCGGGCCGACCTCCAGCGCTCGCGGCCGCCGTCCCGTGTCCGCGCCGCCGCCCCGCCGCCAGGTGCCGCCGCGCTCCGCCTCCTGCGGCGGCTGCGTCGGCACCGCCCGCCCGCGCCTCCGGGCCCCGGGGGACCCCGGCCCGGCCCTGCAGGGGGCGCGCGCCCGGAGCTCCGGAGCCCGCTGCGCTGGCGCTGCCCTTCCCCGCACTCCGCGAGTCCCTCCGGGGCCACTGCCCGCCGCCGGGCCCAGGATGCGAGCGTGGAAAGCGGGGGAGGTGGGGAGCTGAGGGCTCGTCTACACTGACAGCCCGGGGCGGGGAGCGCCAGTGCGGTGCCCAGCGTCACCCACTCCGAGATCGCGTGTCTTTCCGGCTTCCTGGCCCGCTGCTGGGGCTGGGGGAGAAAATCTCCGGGTCCGACTCACCCGAGACGCCAGCGCCGAGCGGGTCGGGGGTCGCGAAGGTAATCGCGAGTTACCCGGGCAGCGCTGGCAACTCGCGGATCTCGGTGAGGACGACATGGAAGTTGTCCTTCTGGTTAGGCTCCCAGGCCGGGCGTGGGGAGCGGAGTTGGCCGGGAAGGTGTCATCCTTCAGCAAGTGTCGCGCTGTGCCTCGTGTGGGCCGGGGCGACGGCCAGCCGGGTCCGGGTGGCTGCAGAGCTCGGTGTGGCCGTGCCAAGAATCCTAGCAGCCCAAAGATTGCATCTGAAGCGCTGCTTAAGTGCTATTTAACTTTTACTGGAATTCAGCAGGCAGAGGGAATAAGTCTTCCCATTTTACAAATGAGACAGGCTGAGAGACAGTGTGATCTACTCAAAGTAAATGTGAGAGGCATCTTTTGTTTCCAAAGATAACTTTGTTGCCTTCTTTGGCTGCAATGCTGGGCGTGGAACTCACAGAAGCCCAGCAACCGCTTTAGCAGCTGGATCACGTCCCCGACTCCGGGGTTTAACCTAACCATGAAATCATGCTGATGAGATGTTACTGGCCCATTAGTTTGGGGATGTGGGGTTTCTATTTGAGGAAGATTAAAAATTAGAAATGTAAAGTTTCTGTGCTCCACCCGGAGCCTTAGAGGGTTCCTGAAACTTAAACCACACCAGGCTCTGACAAATGAGCTTGCCGTGAAGCTGCATACGAACAAAAACCAATTAAAGGTGCTGAGCGTTAGAGTTTCCAATGAGAGACAGGACTCAGGCATGACAGATTTGATCTAGTGTGGCCTCAAGACAGTTTCCCACTGTACTGTAACTGATCTGTTCAGAGAGTATCCAGTTTGTCACTGGCATAATCTTTTCCCGGCTAATCATCTACCAACTAGCAGAGAAACACCGTTTTTTGAAAGGAAAGAATGAGGAAAGGAGGAACATTAACAACTACAGGTCTTCCTTGGTTCCGTCTTTTGCTGTATTTGGAAGGAAAGCATGAAGAACTGGCCTTGAGGCCTGAGGAGGGCAATTCTTTGAGCCATAGCTGCTTCCCTTGAAAAGCCAGGGCAGACCATTTTAAAGATTAAGGCACTGTGTTTTGTTTGTTTTCTTGTTTGTTTGTTGTTTGGGGGGGTGTTCTTCTGCTCAGAGTTTAATCCTGGCTCTGTAATTAGAGAGCACTCTTGGTGGAGCTCAGGAAACCATACACAGTGCCAGGGATCAAACCCAGGTTCGCAGGGTAGAAGGCAAGGGTCTTACCCTTCTAGTATCTCTCTGGCCCTGTTACTGTTTCAAATAGGGCAGGATAAGTTCTAAGATAGCAGACTCTCTCTCTCCTCTCTCTCTCTCTCTATTTTTCTCTTTCTCTCTCTCTCTCTCTCTCTCTCTCTCTCTCACCACACACACACACACACAGAGAGCTCTCTTTCAGCGTGCCCTCCTGATGGATGGTTCCTTCCGAATAGATCAGTAGCTGAGGTTGAAAGGGCGCACTTGGCAGACAGAAGGTGCTTGGAACCAGAGCTAACACACGTTTTCTTGATAGGCAGGGTAAGTAACATCTTACCCCACCCAGCAGACCAGCCTATCAGCGCCCGGCTCATCAAGTTCCACCCTGCAGCAGTCTTTCTTAAATCCGGCTCAGGTATGCCGGTCCAGAGACTCGCAGACATGGGGCAGAGCTGCTACTGGCTCTCCCCTTGACCAGTTGCTCACGAGGCGCCCGGGAGGGATGGTGGGTTCTAGCCCTGGCCCACCATCCCAGCAGAGCCTCGCAACAAGCCAGATGACCCTCCACTCCATGAGGGCCTCCATTTTCCACATCCGGACTTCTCTCTTGTCAGACCTCCACCCAGCAGACCAGCCTATCAGCGCCCGGCTCAGCGGCCGCGCGGTTCATCAATAACTGCTGGTCTTAGAGATACCTACAAGAGTATGCTACCTGCACGGCAGAGCCTGGCAAGCTACCCGTGTTGTATTTGATATATATGCCAAATACCAGTAACAATTATAGACCTCATTCCGGAATGGATTGAGGCTCTTTATGTTCCTGGAGCAAGCATATGCCTTGGGCTCTACTAGCATGAGACAGGACATATGGAGATGTTACTGGGGCCCGCTCGAGCAAATCCATGATGAACGGGAAGACAGTGAAGACAGACAGACAGACAGGGTAAGCATGCCTGGCCACAGTTCTAGATCACCAATAAGTAGCCATAGATTCTTTTATTTGCATTTTGTTTTTTGCCCCACAGAAAACAATGAACACTGCCTAGCTATCTCCAGAGGGCTGTCATTGAATACCTCGTGTCCTTATGATTTACTTTGGATATTTTAGGGACTCGAGAGGTAGTGCAGTGATGTGAGCACTCGCCCATAGGTGGTTTTCCTTTCAAGTGGCCCACCCAGATTTGACCCTTGGCTTCCCAGACGATGCCCTGAGCCCTGCCAGCAGTGATCTCTGAGTACAAAGCCAGGAGTAAGCCTGTAAATGCAATGCCTGAGCTCTACTGGGTGTGTCCTGGAAACAAACCAAAGGAACATTTAGAATATTAGTGCCTCTTCACTTATGCACCCACCAGCTTTGTCTCACAAGCTTACTCTTATTACAATTTATTAATCCTCCTTGTAATGTTTGTTTCTTTTATTTCCATTGGTAAAATTGATTAAATTGATTATTGGGGGTGACCTACCCCCAGTGGTGCTCAGGTCTTATTTCTGGCTCTGGCTCAGCTATCACTCCTGTGGTGCTGGGGCCATATGTGGTACCAGAGACTGAACTCAGGTTGACCTGAGCAAAGTAAGTGTCTTACACAATTCTTTAATAACAAAACATATGCAGCGAGTTATAATACGTGATGATGATGATGATGATGACAATAGATACCACCTAAAGGACTCACTCTTCCAGGCACTGTTCAAAGTACATTTTTAATATTTATTTAACCCTCACCAAAAAACAAAAACTGAGACAAGTAGGTATTGCGATGTATTTACAGAAAAGCCTGATGCATAGAAAAAGTTAAATAACCTCACTAAAGAAGCCAGAAGTGATCAAATCTGAGTTTATTCATAGGTCTGAATTTAGAGCCCTTAAATTCATCCTCATGTGAATATGCATGTTTGCACATATATCCCCGAGTTGAAACAGTCACATGTCCACATCCAGATAGAAAGGAGGGAAAAAAAGTTTGTTAGCTGATATGCCGTAAGATCTATTACTACTGCGATGAGATCTGCTGTAGGCCCTGCTAAGTTCTATTACTGCAAAAGGAAAAGGATAGCAAGACCTGGGGTTTCCTCTAGCGTTCCTCCACAGAGGAACAGGGTACTGCAGAACGGAAAAAAAAAGAGAAATGATTTAGATTAGAGTCTAGGAGAATTCTCATAATAATAAACTGAGATCTGAAAGAGAAGATGACCAAGAAAAGATTTCTGGAAAGATCGACCTCAGCAGGAGCACATAGAAGAAGCACGAGTTAGGACTTGGTGACTGGAACAAGAATGAGTGAAGAGCGGGGAGGGAAGTGCTGAGAGATGAGACTGCAGAAGTCAGCGAGGGTCAGGCAGGGACCATATACACCATGTTAAGTTTTGCGGTTTGGTTTTCTTGGGGGCATGTGTGTGTTTTTATTTGTTTCTTTTTGTTATGGGGCCACAAACAGTGGTACTCAGGACTTCCTGGCTCTGCATTCAGGGATCACTTCTGGCGCTGCTCAGGGGTCCTGGGGATGAAACCCAACTTGGCTATATACAAGGTAAAGGTCCTACTCGCTGTACTATTTGCTCTGGTCCCACATTTTGCAGTTTTAATTTTATCCAATATTTTTTGGGGGGGTCAAACCTGGCGAAGCTCAGAGCTACTCCTGGCTCTGCAGTCAAGAATTACTCCCGGCAGTACTCGGAGGACCATATGGGATGCTGGGGATCAAACCTGGTTGGCCGCATGCAAGGCAAACGCCACCCACTGTGCTGTTGCTCCGGCCCCAATGTTACTCTTTAAAGGATATTTAGAGTGCCTGGTTTGTGCTTTCAAAGATTACTGTGGGGCGCAGGGAGAGCGCTCGCATGGCTGAAGTGATGCTTTGCATACAGACAGGAGATCCTAGTTTGATCCCAGATACCTCTTGGTTTCAAGCAGCACTGGAAGTCGCTCCCCACCTCCAGCACTACTGGGTAGAGCCCCCCAAATACTAGAAAATTCAAATGAAATCTTGTCATGGCTACTGAGTGGAGCATGGCACAGGGAGGGCAGACATGAAACTGAGTTGCAGGAAATAACCAGCGGTGAGGATCAGGTGGCAGCCGTGGCGACGGAGAAAAGTGGATGGATGTGAGACAGTTTGGGGAAGTACATGAGCACAGTTGGTGACTGTTGAGGGTGGGAGGCAAGAGAAGGGAGGTGTTAAGAATGACTCACATTTCTGGCTTGAGCAAATGAATGGATTGTGATAACCTTTGCTGAGAGGAAGGAGACTGTGGGAAGAGCAGGTCGGAGGGAAGAAAGGAGTTGATATTTTGGCATAGTGACTTTGAGATAGCTGCATGATTTTCAGGTGGAGCATGAAATAGCACTTGATACAAGTCCAATGCACAGAAGGATGGACATGGCAATCGGGAACATGGAGATATAATTTACATTCATGGTGAAGAGGAGAGTCATCCACTCTGGAGAGAGAATATGTTAAGAAAGCCCTGAGGGGTGCGGAGACATAGTCCAGTGGATAGGTGTTTGTGTTGCACACAGTCAGTACAGATTCGATCCCCAGTATCCTGTATGATCTAACAAGCACCACCAAGAGTGATTCCTGAGTGTAGGAATCAGGAGTAAACCCTGAGCATTGTTGGGTGAGAACCATAAGGAAGAAGGAATGCTGACTTAAAGAAATCTTCTGATATCTTCTTTTTTCTTTTTGGGTCACACCCGGCGATGCTCAGGGATTTCTCCTGGCTCTGCACTCAGGAATCACTCCTGGCGGTGCTCGGGGACCATATGGGATGCCGGGAATCAAACCCAGGCCGGCATGGGCCGGCCGCATGTAAGGCAAACGCCCTACCCTCTGGGCTATCGCTCCGGCTCCTTCTGATATTTTGTTTGCATTATCTTCTTGAATTTTACAGGTGGATAATCATATCAGCTGGTAAATAGTAATATTCTGCTTTATTTCCAATAATTATGCCTAGTTTTAAGAATAGTATATTGGGTCTGAAAGAATAGCTCAGCAGTCAGGGCACATGCCTTATATGGATGAGGACCAGAGTTCAATCCCCAGCACTACCTGACCCCTGAGCACTGCTGCGTGTGTCGCTGTGTCTGAGCAGCACTGCAGAGTCCAGGGATAGTAATCAGCCATCTGGTCTGGTGGTTGTATAGCAGCGCGTGGCCCAGGGCCCTTAAGTACTGCTTGGGAGGATCCAAAAAATGTAAAAACAAATATTATATTGACAAAATAATTGTAAAATTCATGACGATTAGTAGACATCCCATAATTTTCTTTGCGATGAGTATATTAATTTTTTTGACAGAGCTTTTGCTTTGAGAGAGGTAATTCTTCATTAGGTCACTAGAGGCCTATATGTGATTTTTACATGGAAATTTGAAAATTAATATTAGGTGATTTACTCTAATTCCTATCATATATCTTCTAAGCTGTTTTCTTGGTCCATACCAATCCAGCCAGCGTCCTAATGTCATTTATTGGCTTTCAGTTAATGAGCATGTTAAATGACAATAAATCTATAGGAGTGGAACAGAGACTTTAGCCCAAAGAAGCAACAAATTATGTCCCTTTCATCAGATATGTGATTCAGTAGCAGTGACATAACTATAAATAGATCAGTTATAATAGAAGGTAGCATATGCTGTGAGTGGTACAGTGATCAACTGTTCAAAAATAGCCCTTTCATCATGTTCCTTCACTCCTAAGAAAATCTCATTAGCTTCTAATGGCCCAATATATAAAATTCGAGGTCTTCAAGTACCCTCAATTTTATTTCCTCAATGTTTCTCCAATATCTCATCTTGTATGTTCCTATCCATGCTAATTTAAGGTCCTAATACCAAAGTCTCTGTAATGACTTTCTTGTTTCCATTTTGCATATCTCTCCATTTACAATCCAAGGCACTTAAAATGTGCCATGGAGTGTGGCTAGAAAACCCAGCGGACTGGAGTTCATGCCTTGAAAGACCTGATTGGTTCACTGTATCTGTCTCCCTGGACTTCTCATTGTGGCCTGGTTGCCCAGCACTAGTGGTCCCTGTCAGCACTGCAGTGAACTGTCTTGCTCGGCACTGAACCTAGATCACTGCAAGGGACCCCAAGCACTGCTGGGGGACCCCAAATTTTTTATTTTCAAAACATTCAATATTAGAGATACAATACAGTAGGTAATGTGCGTGCCTTGTGCATAGCCAGCCCTTGTTAGATCTCCAGTACCACATAGGCTCCTCCAAGCACTGCCAAGCATGATCCTTGAGCACAACTAGGAGTAAGCCCTGAACAATGCTGGGAATAGCCCAAAAATAAATGTTTTAAAAATCATAATCATATGTATGTATATGTATGTATATATATGTATGTATATATATATATATATATATATATATATATATACATGCACACACACAGAGAAAGGGAGAAAGGTATAAAATCTATAAACGAAAAACTTTATAACAAAATGCTGGGGCGAAAGAGACAATACAGTGGGAAGGGTATTTGCTTTACTTGTGACCAACCTGGGTTCAATCATAGCACAACATAGAATCCCCTGAAAAACTGCTAAGAGTGATTTTCTAAGGGAGTTAGGACTAAACCCTTAGCATAACTGGGTGTAGCCCAAAACAAATAAAATGCTGTCAACTACCACAATTAACATAAATTGAATGTTTATTCCCACACCCTAAAATGCTCCCCCGTGACCCTTCCTATTACTGCCTCTCCCGTATCCACAAAGGTAGCCATCATTCTGATTGTTAGTCCCACAAATTAGCTTTGTCTGGCTTTGAACTTTATATAAAACACGAACAATAAATCTTTTATTTCTTTTACATGAAATTTCTTGTATGCATGTATAGCTGTTTCATTCACAGTATACAGATACCACATTGTTATTTTTCTATTTTTCTCTTGGACGTTGGGAAGACTTTTATTCTCTGGCAGCTACAAACAATGCTGCTATGAACATCCCTCATACATGCCTTTTGGTACATGTATCTGAATTTTTTTATTACCTACACCTAGAAGTCTAATGACTAAATAATAGGATATGCATATTGTCATAATTACTACTACCACATAGCTTCCCAAATTAGGTGCAAGAATTTATACTATTACTGCAAACCACGAGAGAGAGAGAGAGAGAGAGAGAGAGAGAGAGAGAGAGAGGAAAAGTGCTTGTCATAGGCAGATTGGTGGGGGGAGGGGAAAACCTGGCACACTGGTGCTGGGAATTGTGCACTAGAGGAGTGATGGGTGTTGGAACAATGTTTGACTGAAACCCAATCATTAACATGATTGTAATGGTTTATCTCATAGTGATTTAATTAAAAAAAGGAATTGGGGCTGGAGTAACAGCACAGTGGGGGAGAGCATTTGCCTTGCACGTGGCTGACCTGGGTTTCAATCCTTGGCATCCCATATTGTCCCCGAGCACTGCCAGGTATAATTCCTGAGTGCAAAGCCAGGAGTAACCCCTGAGCATCACTGGTGTCACCCCAAAAAACAAATAAATTAAAAAATAAACTTACAAAGTGAGAGTATCACTGTATCACTGTCTTCCCGTTCATCATTGGTTTGCTCAAGTGGGCCCCAGTAACATCTCCATATGTCCTGTCTCATGCTAGTAGAGCCCAAGGGCATCTGCTTGCTCCAGGAACAAAAGAGCCTCTATCCATTCTGGAATGAGGTCTATAATTGTTACTGGTATTTGGCATATCAAATACAACACGGGTAGCTTGCCAGGCTCTGCTGTGCAGGTAGTATACTCTTGTAGTCATCTCTAAATCCAGCATTTATTGATGAACTGCACTGCTGCAAGCGGCTGCACAAGCCGGGCTGTGATAGGCTGGTCTGCTGGGTGGAGTTCTGACGAGGGGGAACCGGATGTGGAAAATGGAGGTCCTCATGGAGTGGGGGGGGGTCGTCTGGCTTGTTGTAAGGCTCTGCTGGGGTGGCGGGCCAGGGATAGAACCTGCCATCCCTCCTGGGCACCTCATGAGCAGCTGAGCACAGGGAGAGCAAGTAGCAGCTCTGCCCCATGTCTGTGAGTCATGGAGAGCCAGGAATAAGTTAAGAGTAAGTTAATTTAAAAATAAGTGAGAGTAAGTTAGTTTAAAAATAATTTATAATATTAGAAATTTTTCTTTTTTTTTTTTTTAAGTTTGTTTTTATCTATCTATATATTTCTTTTTCTTTTTTTTGGTCACACCAGGCAATGCTCAGGGGTTATTCCTGCCTCTGCACTCAGGAATTACTTCTATTGGTGCTTGGGGGACCATATAAGATGCCAGGTATCAAACCCAGGTCAGCCATGTACAAGGCAAACACATGACCCATTGAAACATCTCTTGAACTATCTCTCTGGCCCCTTGTTTCTTTCTTTTTTTTTTTTTTGGGTCACACCCAGCAATGCTCAGGGATTACTCCTGGATCTGCACTCAAGAATTACTCCTGGCGGTACTCATGGTACCATATGGATGCTGGGGATCGAACCCTGGTCGGCTGCATGCAAGGCAAATGCCCTACCCACTGGGGTCCCTTGCAGTGATCTTGGTTCGGTGCCGAGCAAGACAGTTCACTGCAGTGCTGACAGGGACCACTAGTGCTGGGCAACCAGGGTAATGAGAGAACTCCAGTCCGCCTGATACAGCGCTCTAACTCGGGCCTTTCAAGCAGGAACTCCAGTCCGCCTGATACAGCGCTCTAACTCGGGCCTTTCTAGACATGAACTCCAGTCCGCCTGATACAGCGCTCTAACTCGGGCCTTTCAAGCAGGAACTCCAGTCCGCTGGGCTCTCTAGCCACACTCCATGGCACATTTTAAGTGCCATGGATTGTAAATGGAGAGATATGCAAAGTGGAAATAAAAAGTCATTACAGAGACTCTGGTATTAGGACCTTAGGTTAGCATGAATAGGAATGTAAAAGATGAGATATTGGAGAAAAACTGAAGCCATGAAATCGCTCTGGTGCCTGGCCCCTTGTTTCTTAATCGTTGCCTTTATTTGGTATTATCATCCTTTTTTAGTGTTTTATTTTGAAAAAAAAATTATGCTTACAGAGAAAAAGCAAAAGGAGAGCAGAGAATTTCCATATCCATTAACAAGATTTCTCCATTGTTAACATCCTACATAAACTTAGTACAATGATTAATTAACATTGCTGCCAATGGGGCCAGAGCAATAGTCCAGCGGGTAGGGCGTTTGCCTTGCGCTTGCCTTGCACGCGGCCGGCCGTGCCAGCCCAGGTTCAACCCCGGCATCCCATATGGTCCCCCCAGCACCGCCAGGAGTAATTCCTGAGTGCAGAGCCAGGAGTAACCCCTGAGCATCGCTGGGTGTGACCCAAAAAGAAAAAAAAAAAAAAAAAAAAACCATTGCTGCCAATACCGTAACTAAACCCCAATACAGACCCTCTTTGGATTTCACCAGTACTTCCATGAACATTTGTCCATGAACATATTCCAGGTGTTCCAGATGTTCCATTAGCTCTTGCCATATGTTCCATGATCTTCCACGAAAATCTTTTGGGATATAATTCAGGATTCTGCACATGTATGTCTACTTGATCTCTGATCTGTGACAGCCTTGATCTTTCCCTCATCTTTCAAGACCTTGATACTTAAAGCCTCCCCCTGGGGCCAAGAGATAGAAGGCCATTTACAATCCATGGCACTTAAAATGTGCCATGGAGTGTGGATAGAAAACCCAGCGGACTTGAGTTCATGTCTTGAAAGGCCCGAGTTAGATCCCACTTAAAGGGCTAGTACTGTGCCTTTAAGTGGGATCTAAAGGCACAGTACTAGCCTCTCAAGGTCCGTTAAGACAGTTGAGGCCAGGGTTCTGAACCTGGCCAAGACTATAAATAGGGGTCCCAGGAGAGCTGCCCCTGGGGTGGGGGTGGGGTTGTGGGAGGCTTCCAGACTAAGAGAGCAGCAGCCTCTGGTGCCGGCCAACACTAGACCATGGCGCCCGGTGCCAGAGCTGGATGGCCAGCACCAGGGAGAAGAAGCTGCTGCAGATACCTGGGCCTGAGGGCCAGCACCAGAGCCACAGGGCTGGCCTCAAAGCTACAGGGCTACGGAGCTTCAGGGCTTCTGAGTATTAGGACCACCAGCAGCAGGGCAACACCAAGGAACTCAAAGAATTAGATACCGATTCAGAGACACAAAGTCATAGTAGCAAAAGATGAAGCAGGTATCTGGGGAAATACAGAGGGCCATAGCTGAGGAGTCCAGAGAAAAGAAGCCCTGAAAAGCCCTGAGCAGAAAGGACCTAAGGAAAGGCTCCTGACAGGAGTCAACCTGGGAGACGACCAGAAGCAACCCCTCAATCTGGAAGTGAGAGAGGCCCTAAGAAGAGCCCCCAAAGAGAGAGCAGCCTGCATGGACCCCCCAAAGAGAGCACCCTGCAGGAGAAACCGCAGGCATAGAGACGGGTGCAGGAGAGGTTCCTGCAGAAAGCAAGCAACGAGATGAAACAAAGCAAACATCACCTTTAGGGACCTCTAGCCTTGCTCTTTGTTCGTGGATGGGTAGGGGAACAGTGGCCCCCAGAACAGTGAGTACTGCTGGGGACCCAGGTAGGCCCCCAACATCTCCCATAGTCACCCCCCTGGCCTCAAGTAATGTTAAGGCTATGAAACCCATGGGAGGTCCCTTGAGCCCTGGGCCTTGTTATCTCCCTGAGGGGGAGTCACAATCCCCCCTCAATAGTTATTTCTAAGCCTTAACCATGGGGTTTAGGTGTTTGCCTTGCACATGGCAGAATCTGGATTGATCCCCCACATTGCATGTGGTTCCCTAAGCACCACCAGAAGTGAACCCTAAAATCAGAGCCAAGATTTTAGGCCTTGAGTACCGCTGAGTGTGGAATCCATACCTACCTAAAAAGGTCCTCCATAACAGTACTGGGGTCTTGGGGCAATCCCAACAGGGTTCAGAAGGTCAAATGATGCCAGGGATCTTGTTGAGTGAGATGTGCAGCAAGGCACACATAATAATAGTCCTTTATAGCCATCACCCCAGTCATGGCCTTAATGCTGTGTGTGTGTGTGTGTGTGTGTGTTGGCTTTTTTGGATCATACCTAGAGCTGCTCAGGATCAATCCTGGCTCTGCCCTCAGGAATCACTCATGGAGGGCTTGGGGAGACCACATGGGACACCAGGAATCAAACCCAGGTCAGTCATGTGCAAGGCAAATAATGTCCTATCCACTGTACTATCACTCAAGCCCCTACCTTGATATTTTTAAGAGATACTGTCTCAGTGGTTTGTAGATGCCCTCAACTTAAATTTATTGACAATCTCATACTTAGATTGAGGCCAACTATTTCAGGAAAGATGTTGCAGAAGTAATGCACCCTTCTCAATATCATAGATCCCATATCCGTGATATTAATCTCAATCCCCTGAGCATGATGGTATCTTCTAGGTTTTTGAAATGTAAAATCACAGTCTCTTTTTTTCAGCAGCTGTCTTAGAGAGCAGATATTTTGATGTAAGTAAACATGGCTTTTCTACATAAAACTTTACTCATTAGGGGCCGCAGTGATAGCACAGCAGGTAGGATAGCACAGCAGGTAGGATAGCAGAGCGGGTAGGGCATTTGCCTCGCACAGGGCTGACCGGGGTTTGATTCCCAGCATCCCATTTGGTCCCCTGATCAGCGCCATCAGGAATTCCTGAGTGCAGAGCCAAGAGTAACCCCTGAGCATTGCCAAGTGCGACCCAAAAAGAAAAGAAAAAAAAACCTTTGCTCATTAGTTTTTTAAGCCTTTGGTTGTTTGTTGGATGACAGATCTAGCTATTCTGGGAGTTTTGTTGTTTTGCCCACTCCCAGCTTAATCTACTTAAGTCAAGGTTCATTCTAATGAGACCTCTCTTCTATGTAAACACTGCTAGAGGGTGTGGCAGTTACAGAAGTCACCTTGATTGAATAACTTCTGACTTATACATCTACTAAGACTTCTATGTTTTCTAGATTGGGCACAGCTCCTCTTTATACCCACTGCACCCAACGTGGGACAGTTAGAATTTACCAGGAGACTACCACCCTGGCTACGTTGAGACTAAAGGAAGACTATAGGAAGGATCATACTAGTTTGCTCTAAGCAGATGAGTGTGACCCTTTCAGTACATGAGAACAAGATACTCAGAATCACCCCTGGTGCAGATAATAATAAGGGCCTTGTGGGTACCATCTAGATTACATGAAGCTCATGAAGTTAAGATGTGTTACTTTATATTAGCCCCCTCTCTCTCCAGTGTTTTACATAAGAGATAATCTCGGGATTAGTCCTTGGCTTAACCTTTGTTTATACTTGAAATAGGGGTGTGGCACTGCCCTTCTACATTTGTTTAGGGTTCTTTGTTGACATGACCCTCCCTGGATTACTTTGGTGTATATTAAGGGGTCTGACTTGAGGCCCCTTCGGCCTTTTCGCTTTCGGCTTTTGGCTCCTGTGGCTTTTGGCCTTTGGCTTTTTTGCTCTTTCGCCTTTTGCTCCTTCTTCTGGGTAGGACTCATCCTGAGTGAGAACCTCTCTCTTTGGTGGGAGATTTAGGCTCTTTTGTATGGTCTAAATTCGGACCAGAGCTAGAGTTTGTTCATTATATTGGAGTGCTGTGGAAGAGCTTTTGTACTATTAAAAGCCTTTTTTGGAACTGCACCGGACTTGTGAGTTTTCATCTGTTTACCTGGCATCCTCGGAGGTAGAAGAGAACTTCTGTCCCGACACTGTCGGGGACCCCAGCGGCATTCCCCGAATTACTCCCGGCGGTGCTCGGGAACCATATGGGATGCCGGGGATTGGCATGGGCCGGCTGCATGCAAGGCAAATGCCCTACCCGCTGGGCTATCGCTCTGGCCCTATTACTGGAATTTTTTATGCAGAAAATGTCCTACCTTCCTCACTGTCTTTTTCAACAGTTTATTTATACTGATATTGACTCAGATATTTATTCTTGACTTAAAATTTCAATATTCAGATTATTTTCTTTCTCATTATTCTATTACTTGTAATTGAATGTTCTTTCAGTAAATTGGTTTTTTTTGGGGGTCACACCCAGCGATGCTCAGGGGTTATTCCTGGCTATGCACTCAGGAATTACCCTGGCAGTGCTTGGGGGACTATATGGGATTCAGGGATTCGAACCAGGGTCAGCTGCATGCAAGGCAAACACCCTACCTGCTGGACTGTCACTCTAGTCCCAGTAAATCATTTTTAGGGTGAAAATTTACTTTGAAATTAAAATATATAAACAGAATTTAAAATAGGTATAACAGGATAATAGATCTTATATTTTGCCACAATATCTTCTAAAATTAATCCGCTTATTAGTTCTTCATAGACATGTGCTTTTAACTTATTATAAAGCATAGATTTAGTTTTCATTTTTTGTTAATACAGAGAAATTTATTTTTTCAGTTTTTTATTTATTTTTATTATTTTTTCAAATCTTTTTATTATACCACCATGGGATATACAATTACAAAGATGTTCACATTTGGGTTTCAGTCATACAGTGAGTATTTAGTTTTTAAATTACTTTGAAAGGTGAAGTCCAGTAAAATTATAAATATATTCACAATGCTGTACAGTTATTACTACCATTCCTTTTTCTTTTCTGTTTTTTGGGATCATACCCTGTGATGCTCAGGGGTTACTCCTGGTTCTGCACTCAGGAATTATTCCTTGAGGTGCTTGGGAACCATATGGCATGCTGGAGATCAAACCTAGGTCAAAAGTGTGCAAGGCAAATGTCCTACCCGCTAGGCTACAACTCTGGCCCCAACCATCCATATTTAGAATCGCTTCATCTTTACACACTGAAACTGCAGTAAATGAAAGTCCCCATCTTCGCCAGCCATTTGTTCTTCTTTCTCCATAAATATGGCAAATGGAACCTCTAGTGGAATCAGAGAGTTTTGTTCCTTAGTTTCTGGATTAGTCCATCATATCTCAGGATTCATCGTGTTATATCATGTATCAGAATTTCTTTTTAAAGAGTGAAAAATGTTCTATTATACACATGTCACATTCCATTTATTTCTGTGTCTTTTTTACATACCTAATTCTTTGTTTATATTTCAGTAGCTTTGGTATCACAGGATTTTTTGGCTCATCTATTCTTTGCTCCTACATTAGAATAAACTTCTCCAAAGAACTGTGTGCTCAAAGGAATTTACATGTCTGTAGGGCATGTATAGTGCCCTAAATGTCTGTAGGGCAAGCCACAATTGTAAGAAAAGGGGGAGAGAGAGAGGGGCAGAGAGAGAGAGGCAGAGAGAGAGAGAGAGAGAGAGAGAGAGGAAAGGGAAAGTGCCTGCTATAGAGACAGGCTGAGGGAGGAGGGAGGGAATTTGGGGACATTGGTGTTGGGATTAGGGCACAGGTGGAGGGATGGGTGCTGGAACACTGTATGACTGAAACCCAATCATGAACATCTTTGTAATTGTTTATCTCACAGTGGTATAATAAAAAAAATTTGAATAAAAAAAGAAAAGAAAAGAACTATGTGCTAATATTAGCTATTTAGAATCAACCGATTATACTCATTCCTGGCATTTATTGCTTCTGTGATCTTTTGGTCAAAAAGTAGAAAATATAGATATGCACACTCTTTATACCTAGATATTTATATTTAGTTCATCTAATTATACATTTTTATTTATTTTCTTTGTTTGAGGGGTCACACAAGTCTCTGCTCAGAGCTTACTCCTGGCTCTATGCTTAGGGATCACTCCTGACGGTGCTCAGGGCACCATGTGTGGTGCTGGTGATTGAACCATGTTGGTGCATGCAAGGCAAGTGCCAACCTACTGTACTATCTATCTCTCTGGTTCCAATTATTTATAATTTAAAACAAAACATAAGTTCATACTGATATTTCCAACTTCAAATCCTATACCATATGTTTAATTGTAACATTCTTTGCTTCTTTATGAATTTTCTCTACCAGTGAAAACGTGACTTGCATTATCTATAGCATATTTACTTATGTGTTCAAATCTAGTATGTGCGATATACCCAGGTTAGGAACAAATTTACCAACTAGAGTAATCTAGCATTTGGGGGGACAATTTTTTTGATCACTTCACTTGATCACTTGAATCCCGTTATTCATCGATTTGCTCGAGCGGGCACCAGTAACATTTCCATTGGACCCTATCACGTGCCAATGTAGCCCAATGGCATCTGGTTGATTCAGGAATATGAAGAACCTCAAACCGTTCCTTCAGGGTCTTTACAAGGAAGTCTGACCATCTTGTAGGTGGGCGACCACGTGATCTTTTGACATCCCGTGGGATCCAGTCGATAATGGCTCTAGTCCAGCGGTTGTCTCCAAATCGCATTACATGTCCAGCCCATGTGATTTTCGATGCCTTGGCAAACAAGACAGCATCCCTGATTCTGGAATAGTGACGGAGGTCAGAACTCCGGATTCCTTCTCTCACTTGAGTGAGGCGTGATATTCCAAGCATAGCTCTTTCAATTCCTCTCTGGGAGACCCGAATAGCATTCTCATCCTGCTTTCGTAGGCCCAGGTCTCTGAGGCGTATGTTAATGCAGGGAGAACGGTGGAGTCAAACATCTCTGAATGCAGCAGTTATGTGTACCTAGGTTCGAGAAGTCAACATGATGAACGACCTAAAACCTGAGCTGCGCAGGAGGAAGAGAGCAGCATGGAATGCCTTCAAAGGCATCGAAGAAATAGCTAAAAGGACAAAGAACCTCTGGCTCCAGGCACATCTCTTTGACTCCACTCCACCATTCAATTTTTTTTATTCTTATGATATCCACTCATGATACTATTTTCCAAAACTCCTTTGGGAATCATGTGGGTGCCAGGGATCAAGCTAGGTAGGCTGTGTGCAAGGCAAGTACCTTACCCACTGCACGATCTCTCTGGCCCAGGTTTGTTCTCTTTTTATCCAACCTTTCAATGTGGTTACTTATAAAATTGGATTAATTTTAGAAGAAACTCAATTTGTCAAAGTTCTGCCTTTTTCTTGAGTTGGCCTCCTACATCCTATGTTTATTTATATATAATAAAATTCACTTTTTGCAGATACCATTAGGTGGAGTTTTCAATGTGTACAGTCGTTGTGACCTCCGTTGCTCGTCCCCCCCGCGCCCCTCTTACCCTGTTGGCAGACAACAGTCGCCTCCCCCAGGTGCAGATATGGCCCCTGAAGGCGTCTCAACCTCGCTGACAAGGAAAACACTCCCCCCCAACCCTCAGCTGCACTGCGTGTTGGCCAGCAAGACCGCTCCGAGGATCCTGCAGGAGCCCAGCGAGCCGAAAGCCACGGAGCCCACCCCTGGCACCGACGCCGAAGAGCCCCTTCTGCGAGAGAATCCGGGCGTTTCGTGGTCTTCCCCATCAAGTACCACGACATCTGGCAGATGTACAAGAAGGCGGAGGTGTCCTTGTGGACGGCCGAGGAGGTGGATCTTTCCAAGGACATCCAGCACTGGGAGGCCCTCAAATCCGACGAGAGGTACTTCATATCACACATCTTGGCGTTCTTCGCTGCAAGTGACGGCATCGTCAATGAGAACCTAGTGGAGAGGTTTAGCCAAGAAGTTCAGATTACAGAAGCCCGCTGTTTCTATGGCTTCCAAATTGCCATGGAAAACATACATTCTGAAATGTACAGCCTCCTCATTGATACTTATATTAAAGATTCCAAAGAAAGGGAATATCTCTTCAATGCCATTGAAACAATGCCTTGTGTCAAGAAGGCGGATTGGGCCTTGCGTTGGATCGGGGGACAAAGAGGCCACCTCTGGGGAACGTGTTGTGGCCTTTGCCGCAGTGGAAGGTATCTTCTTTTCTGGCTCTTTGGCATCGATATTCTGGCTCAAAAAAAAGAGGACTGATGCCTGGCCTCACATTCTCCAATGAACTTATTAGCAGGGATGAGGGTTTACATTGTGACTTTGCTTGTCTGATGTTCAAACATCTTATACACAAACCTTCAGAGCAGAGAGTGAAAGAAATAATCCTCAGTGCTGGTAAAATAGAACAGGAGTTCCTTACTGAGGCCTTGCCTGTGAATCTCATTGGGGTGAATTGCATGTTAATGAAACAGTATATTGAATTTGTGGCTGACAGACTTATGCTGGAGCTGGGTTTTAGCAAGGTTTTCAGAGTAGAAAATCCATTTGACTTCATGGAGAATATCTCACTGGAAGGGAAGATGAACTTTGAGAAGAGAGTAGGAGAGTATCAAAGGATGGGAGTGATGTTAAGGCCAACAGATAATTCTTTTTTACCTTGGATGCAGACTTCTAAAGGAACCAAGGTGCCAAGGTGCTTTTTTTTTTGGTTGAAGCAAAAAGCTTCTCTGTAGGTGTCAGGCAGCTGTGGTACCATGTGGCATTTGTTTTGTCTTGGTAGCCAGTATGGACTGCTGTGGGCAAGAAATAGTGGAGCTTCTGCCTTAAAAATCAAAGTTTGTGCAGTAGATATTTTCTGTGGTACCCACTAAGATTTGAGGACCCATGTGTTACGGGACAACAGCAGGCAGGAAAGAGCACTTGTCTTGCTGACCTAGGTTTGATTCTGGCATCCTATTCTCCTAAGCCAGGAGTAATTCCTGAGTTCAGAGCCAGGAATAACCCTGGGCATTACCAGGTATGGCCCTAAAACAAAGCAAATTTGCTTGTATATTTTGCAGTGTGGTTTTTCTTTTCTTTTTGGTTCATACCTGGTTATGCTCAGGGGTTACTCCTGGCTCTTCGCTCAAGAATTATACCTGGCGGTGCTGGGGGACCATATGGGATGTCGGGGATCAAACCCCGGTCGGCTGCATAAATGCCCTACCTGCTGTGCTATTGCTCCAGCCCCTCCAGTGTGACTTTGAATTCACAAATATTTGCCCCTTAATATTTTTACAATTTTTTAAATGTTATAAATCATTAAATTGAAATTTGTATTATGTTTTTAAACATGTAATTAAAAATAAACATTTCCTAAGGTGGGGAGGGCAAGTGGAGGAGATAGAGATTGATTTTAGGATTCTTCCATTAGAAGAATGGAAGAAGAGTCTTAGTGTTTAGCTTTTCAACAACCTGAATATCAACATAGGATGAGAAGGCAGAAAGTAGTTGCTTAGAGCTAGAGATCCCTAGGAAGTCTGCCTGTGCCTCACAGCTCGTCTACAGACGACCCATGGGTGGTTCTGACAGTCAGTGCCCCAAGTAGCACATTTACTACCCAGAGTTTGAAAAAGGAAGAGTTTCATTTTCCAGTGTGCGGCTAGTGAAGCAGGGTGCAGAAGGCTGAAGTCAATCCTGCCAGCTGGGTTTTGCCTTGCGCTCCTGACCCAAAAATACACCCATCTTACATGCTTTCTAGAAGGAAATCACTGGGGCCGAGCGATAGCACAGCGGGTAGGGCATTTGCCTTGCATGTGGCCGACCGGGATTTGATCTCCAGCATCCCATATGGTCCTCCTGAGCACTGTCAGGAGTAGTTCCTGAGCAGCAACGCCTACGGGTTACTCCTGACTGTTGGCTCAGGAATTAGCCTTGGCAGAGTTTGGGGGACCATATGGGATGCCAGAGATCGAACCCCAGTCAGCCGGCGTAAGGCAAATGCCCTACCCTCAGTGCTATTGCTCCAGCTCCTCATTAACTTCTAAAGAATATATTTCTTGACCATATCCAGTAAATCAGTACTAACAAGCGAAATAAAAAAGTTGATTCAAGGGCCAGCCAACCCAAGTTCAATCCCCAGCATCCCATATGATTCCCTGAGCACTCCCAGGAGTAATTCTTGAGTGCAGAGCCAGGAGCAACCCCTGGGAATTGCTGGGTGTGACCCAAGAAGCAAAAAAAAATAAATAAAGTTATTCAGTGTCTGCATAAGATAGGTTTGAATAGTGGTTGCGAAGATTTGAAATATCTGTAGTTGCAATGTGGGTTTGGGGTCGAGTATTGAATATTTGTAAGAAATTAACACGAAGATTTGTTTAAAAAAAACAGAGGGGTGGGATCGATAGCACAGCGGGTAGGGGCATGTTTGCCTTGCAGGCAGGAGGGAAACTGGGAACATTGGTGGTGGGAAGTGTACATTGGTGAAGGGACCAGTGTTGAACATTGTATGACTGAAACTCAAGGAACATTGTATGTCCGCTGCGCAACAGTCTTAGATAGTACTAAATTTTAGGATCAGGTCCTTCCCAGAATCTTTCACCTTTATACACAGTATCCAGTTCTAGACAGGTTCTGGCTGATACCCATCATCCCAGTAAGCCTAGCAAGAAGCCAGAGCAACCCACACATCATGAAGTCAGTCATTCTCAACATTCAGACTCCACAGTTCCTCAGAGCTCCACCCAAGAGAAAATCTGATCTTTCCCTTTAAATTTCATCTCTAAATGCTCGAGATGAGAGCCTTTTACTGAGAGTATACCACCTACACGGCAGCACCTGGCAAGCTACCCGTGTTGTATTTGATATGCCAAAACCAGTAACAATTATGGACCTCATTCCTATGACCTGAAGGAATGGTTTGAGGCTCTTCCTGTCTCTGGAGCAAGCAGATGCCCTTGGGCTACACTTGCATATGGACATATGGAGATTTTACTGGTGCCCGCTGGAGCACATGAACAACAGGAAGACAAGTGAAGCGATACAGTCATGTTTATGTACAGCACTGTGACATGATACTTTAATCCCATGAACATTTACTTTTGTTATCTCTCTGGTTACTCCTCCTAACCCTTTGTAACCACTGGTTACCTGTGTCTATATATTTTTTCCAGGATATCAAATAAACCAT